>RJWT010000505.1:0-65821 GCA_004365215.1 Cuniculus paca
CAAAATAAATGAAGAATGTATTAATTTCATAGAAGACTCATTAGTACAATCAAAGTAAAACCACATCGCCTCTTCAGTGGCCCAAAATTTAATTTTTTAAATTTTTTTTTATGGTACTGGGGAATAAACCCAGGGCTTTGCACTAAGCTACTTCCCCAGTCAATTTTTTTTATTGTTTATTTTAAGACAGGGCATTGCTAAGTCATTAAGTTGCTCATGCTGAGCATAACTGGCACTCTTCCTGCCTCAGCTTCCCAGACAGAGTGTGCCATAGTTTTAACTTCTTTTTTTTTTTTGTCTTTTTGAGACAGGATCTCACTATGCAGTTCAGGCTGGCATTGAGCTCACTTTGTAGCCCAGGCTGGTCTCGAACTTACTACGATCCTCCTGCCTCAGCCTCCCGAGTGCTGGGATTACAGGCATGCACCACCATGCCCAGTTGATCTTTTATATATCATCTGTAAAATGAAAATAACAACATTATCTCATGATAGTCGTTTTAGATTTAAATGAGACTGTCATGCAAAGAGATCATCACTGTGCCTACCATACATTAATACTCAACAAAGGCTAGACAATATGATTTTTAGTTCTATAAGGCATTGGTACTGAAAGTAATTTTTGAAAGAGAGAGAATTTTTGCAGACAAATTGTGGAGAGTTAGGCAGATGAGAATTTCAGAACAGCAGGACTTCTAGGTGAAGTCCTGAGTCATAAAGCCAGATTCATTAAAGGAACTGGTAGTATTTTCAATGGACTGGAGTCAGGGTGACGTGGGAGTTAGGGATGTTGGAAGAAGCCAGAAGGGTAGACAGAGACTAGGTCGGTCTCCTCCCCACACTCCTATATTACTCTTTCTTTATTTTAGTTTTACATCAATGGAATTTTTTTTTCATAACAGTTCTAATCCATCTATATCATCTTTGGGTTTTTTGAAGCTGATAGTACATTGGGAAAGTTATCTTAATTTGAAGCTGGGGTAGTTGTTGTAAGAAAAACTACCTCCTTAATACAATCAGGCTCCAGTCTGCAAATTCAATGACAGAGCCAGATGTTGCTTATGGTATCGGAAGCCTTTGTCAAGAGATCTCACAGAGAAGGTAAGATCTGGGGATGGTAGGAGACTCAGACACTTGGCCCATCCCTCATGAAATTCTTCAAGGGACCAGAGATGTTATTTGGGCCACTGATATAGACAAAAATGAAGAATATTCCCATGAGCATTAAACTATGTGAATTGTTCAACTTTAAGGACCAAGAAGGATGTGAGGTTTTAAAAAGTAGTCCAAGATCATTTATAAGAATATGCTTTTTAATACATTTAATGATGGAGAAAAAATTTACTAAAGATTCACCCGTTTCATTTTTCTTTAAAATTCTGTTTTGCAAGGATAAACAAAATGGGAGGAAATGCAGCACAGTAGACATTATCTTATGTTTCCTTCCTGGACAGTAGAGAATACAAATTTCAGAGCTGAAGGCAAAGCCATTTATCCCGCCAGCTCTCAGGCAGGAGCAATATGCTCTGTCCTTCATTTCTATTCTAACCATTGAGTCTCCAACAGTTTTCCCTTAAAATAAAAAAAATGAGAATAAATTGCATTCAAATGCACAATGAATGGTAAGATTTGGTTTGCTTTTGTTGTTTCTTTATAATTCAAATATGTCTGTGGCTCTTCTTTCAGAGTGACAAGTGCTCCTGGTCTAAGATACAGTCAGGCTGTGTCTCCTGGGGGGCCCAGTCATCAGCAAGTGTCTGTGATATTTTCTGAGGGTGAAACGAGGGTGGGCAGGGACAGAGTCACATCAGTGTTCTTGCATAGACTCCGCCAGGAACAAAACACACTGCCTGAGTGAGACTGTGGTCTACATGGTCTCTCATCGGCATGATGAAATGACATGTCATCTTCAGGGCTTCAACAGGATGCTCCCAGGATTGACACAGCCTTCTCTGTTCTTACTGCATTTTAGCATCAGCCTCAGCCTAACAGGAGACTAGTATGAGTGAAGAATTATGTCTCTCTTAAAAATTTCTTCATACAGTCTTCTTGACACTGTCACTCAGGCACTGTTCCAGAGCCTGGTTCTTGAAGAAGTGAGTCACACTGTGTGTACCATTGGGGTGGTGGGTTGCTACCCACCACTGGGGTGAGTACCCAATATATACCTCCCTGGGGAGTTCGCCCAGGGATACGGGTGGGTGTATGTGCTTTGCAAGTACCAGTAATTACAGCACCAGTTTTGTTTTTTTTTAAATCTATACATTGCCTTTCCTTAAAGCTAGGTTTCTTTCTCCATTTCCCCCTCATTTGTTTTCCTACCTTCCTTCTTTCCTTTTTCTTTATTTCTCTTCCTCTTCTTTCTTTTTCTCTTTTTACTCTTTTTCTAGCAATTCTAAAAAAACTGTTACTTGACAAGAAAATTAAACAAAAATAAACAGAAATTATCATTAAATTTCAGCCCAATTGAATTGCCTACCAAGGATCTATGTCTGAGACTTGATAATTTTATTTTATTTTGTAAAAAAGCATGTTAGCAAGTGTTGACGGCATTGTAACTCACAAAGGATTCTTTTCCTTGATATCATTAGAGAGAACGGAAAAGGAATAGACCTATTTTATGATCTGGTCCAGGGTGGGCCAATGCCTTATCCATGTGTCTTTTAAATATTCACATCTGTTAGTGCCAGATCACTAACCGTAGTGTCCAGCTCAATTCCTGGCAAACCTGTTTATTTATTCAGCAAATACTTATTCAACTTGTGCCTTATGCTGGACACTATGCTAGGTGCTGGTGGACACTGGAAGATAAAACAGAAAAATTTTCCTTTGTGGAATGACATTCTATGAGTTGAAACAGAAAATACACGAACGAATTCTGAGTCAAATACATGGTAAGTTAGAACGTCATGGAAAGTAAGAAAGCAAGAATGGGGCACAGAGAGTTCTGGGGTTGTGACTACAGTTGATAAAGGACACCCCAAGCCTGGCCCAGCAGGCAGAACAAATGCTTGCTTTGTGGGAGGAGTAGGGAGTCTAACCTGGCAGAGCGGAATGGACAAGAGGGGTACACAGAGGTCCTTAGCAACTGGAGAGATGACGGACTGCACAAGGCTCCGTGGCACGGGTGGGCCTCCATTCTGCAGGTGGAAAAGCAAGCTGACTAAATGTGCCTCAACTGTTCCATATATCCCAGCATCACCTTACTCCCTGATGGGCAATCCAGCCCCATCCGCCCCAGGGCGGAGGGGAATTGGCAGTCTCTTATGCAAGCCCGTTCTCTAGTATAGACCTGGACTACATATCCACAAGGTGAGGGTCTGGAGGGGGGCAATTCTTCAATGCTGTTTCTCTCCCCACTGGGTTATACCAGTTAGTTAGGTCAGTGCCCTGCTTTTAAATTCTATTGCAGTGTCAGGAAGAACAAAACTCTTTTGCAATTTCTATTTTACATATCCACGTTTGCGTGCATGGGCTAGTTATCTAACCAGAAGGAGGAAGGGAGAACTGTGAGGAAAAATTTGCAGAAAAAGCACATTAAAATAGCTTCAAATTTATGTAGAAATATAAACTAGGTGAAACTATATAAGATGAGTCATAGTAGAACAGTAAACTTTGTGATTTCTAGATTGGGTAGGGCCAAATCCTTGAAGTTTGAGTTAAAGTCTTGCAAATACTAATTTTTCCACAGTTTGGTCAATAAAAGAGCTGGTTGTGTATCATGGTCATTGAAGGGAAGTTGAAAAGTTTTCCTGGTTACCATATCTGTGTCATGTTTTATTATACAACTTAATAATCAGCAGGAACTGATTATTAAGTGTAGACTATCTGAGAGCAGTGACTGAGTAATTTCTAATCAGCAATTGATACCATAGCTGGAATTAAGAATGAACAAGTGTTAGTTTAGATACAGAGAAAAAGAGGAAAATTGAGGAAAGGCCAAGAAAAGAAAAGGTTTTATGTAAGTCTTCCTATGAGGTGCTGCATCCATGTATGTGTGTGTGTGTGTGTGTGTGTGTAGAAAAATAAGCATCATAACACTGTACAGTCTTGTTTATCTCCCCAGCTCTTAAAGCGGAATATGGTACATAACAGATACACATATTGATTTCAGTATGTTTAAATCAATTCACTAAATAAACCAATGGTGGTCGTTTGGGTAGGGAGGGGTAGAATATAAAGACCTAGGAACTTTCTGAGGGCAGGAATGAGGAAGTGAAAAGGAAGGAAGCCTGGAAGGGCAGTGATGATGAAACACAGATGATGGGGCTGTTTGAGGACAGATGCCACCCTTATCATCTGCTCCAGATTCTAAGAGTCACTACTAAATAGTTTATACACATGACCTAGATACCAAGAGCACAAGGCTGTGTTGTTCCCCGGGGTACCCTTTGTCTCACCAGTGCCTCAGAATAAATATGGGGCTGTTATCTTGTTTCAAGTGTGTTTCTGTAGGTAGTTGTTTACCTATGGGTGCAGGGTGTGTGCATGTGGGTCCTTTAGAAATCTGCTTTGTTAGAACTTTTAAAGAGTCTCTGAAGCTGTGGAAACAGCACTGGTCTGGAGTTTTAGTATTATAAATGGTGCTGACCTCTCTAGAAGGCAAATCTAAATTTGAAGGATGCTTGTCATCTGTATACTTCAGAATGCAACTGAATCGCTCAAAAACCTTTTAAAACTCCAGATTTCCAAACCCAATGTGATTTGGGACTACTGAATTCTAACTTGTTCTCTTTTCTTTAATTTTTAAAGTCAATGTAGTTATTTCTGAAATTGGGGTCCTGGTAATAAGAAACTATCTGGGTAGGAGTCAGAGCCACCTTTGGCAAATCTCTTAGACTTACAAATTATGTCTTCCTTTTATGAAAGTGTAAGCACTGTACTAATGGTAACTCCCTTTATTGTATGTAATGCTGGAGTGTCCGGTACGCACTATGCAGTTAGGTACAGTTTTACCTTGTCATACACTATCTCTATAACCTTGGCTTCATACTCCTCTTACCTATAAACGGGTTGGGTACAAATGGCCACCTATTCCAAGGGATGCAGTTTAATCATCAAAAGCCGGACTTTGAAATCAGGTGTTCAGAATTCTGTATTGTCACTTACTCACGAGGCAATCTGCCCAGGGCCCTTGAAGGGGAAGCTGCTCTGTGTGTGTGTGTGTGTGTGTGTGTGTGTGTGTGTGTGTGTGCGCGTGCGTGCATGTGCATGTGATATTCTTTTCTCACCCTTTCAAAAAGAATGATATTCATACCTATATCACAGGATGGGTAGGAGGCTTAATATAGTGTGCTGCCTGGCACAGAGGGAGAGCTCAAACTCTGTACTCATTTCTGTTGCATTGGCATTCCAAACCAAATTCCTGTGTGGGATGAAATTCTGTTTTAGGTGCAAAAGGAACATGCACCAAAGAAATCAGGATGGATGGTATGGCTGAAGACAATTTTAAGACCAAAGACAGCAACCTACGTTCTCTGAAATACTGCATGCAGGCCCAGGTGTTAGTGAAGAGGGGAGTGGCTGTGCAGCTTATGTGAGAAGGTGATAGTCAACTCAATCTCAAGAAAATGTTCTCTAAGTACTCAGAAGATGGGAATTTGAAATCTTAAAGAAAGCCAGAAGCCAAGGCCAAGCATGGTTACGTAACTTGCCTGAAGTCACAGAGTCAGTGGTAGACTTAAGAAGAGCTGAATTCTAACATCTTTGCTTCATTTACAATATGTGATGATGACTGAATACAAGAGAGGGTGCTAGGTGGAGATTTATCAAAATCAGTTGGAGTTTTTTAGCCATTGATTGTTTATTGGGCAGAAAATGAGTTAATGACTACTGTATTATGCCTGGATCTGCTTTGAGTTTAGGGTTTTTTTTTTTTCTTTTAAATTGTCTTCTATCACCCTTAGTCTATGTCTATAGTCTACATCTATGTCTGGAATGTAACTTCATGCCTATCCTTAGTACCAGAAGAATGATCTTTGCCTTTTTTGTCAATAAATACTGTATCATCAAGTCAAAGGCATCATGCAGAAGGCCTAAAGGACAGATTGGGTAGTTATTGGAGTATTTGAGAGGCAAACTTCCAGCTCAAACTCACAAAGTGAGAAAGCAAAAAATTTGTGCAGGTAGCATCTAGGTTTTACTCTCTTAATTCTCCACTTCATGTCCACTCAGAGAAAAGTGGAGTATAGGAGCCTGATTCTGACTCTGAAAGCAGCTTCTAGCAAAGAACAAAGCAGGAGAGACAGACTTATCTCTGTACCTATTTCCCAGATCACCCCAGTGCAGAGAAAGGGAAAAGTGAGGAGGAATCACCCTTCCTATGAAGGAACTCTGGGTTACAACAGAATCACCGAGGGCAGCAGGAAGCCCCTGCAAATAGAGCAAAAAAAGCAGAACAAACGCAGTGAACTGTGCAGAAAACAATGCACACAGGACCAGCAGCACCAGAGCACTGTCTAAGCCCCCTGTCTTCCACTGTTAGGTCCATTTCAGTCCTTATTCCCTAAGGAAGCAATTAACAGCTGTAAGCTAACCCATCTTAGCAATTGCTGTGCTTTGGATGGAAAACTGAGGTGTATGCACCTACTTTCACACTGATCTTCCTTGAAAGGCACCACTTTTAACTGTCAATCACAGATAAAGAAACTGAGGCTACAATGGCCTAAACCCTTCCTGAGAGTAAGCTGTAGATATAGTGAGGGAAAGTAAGGTCTGAGAGGGAAAAGGAACATTAGAAAGATCAATTGTCTTTTACAGGTTGCCTACTGCCATTTGTGCTGGAGATTTGTTAGTAAAAACAAAGGGAATCTCAATAAACTGTGGATTTTAGTTAAGGATAATGTATCAGTATTGGTTCATTAACTGTAACCAATGTACCATATCAATTTAAAATATTAATAAGCAGAAAACTAGGTGCAGGATTTGTGGGAACTCTGTGTCCTATCTTTGCTACACTTTTATAAATGTAAAACTATTCTAAAATATAAAGTTTATTTAAAATAAAACAAATAAGCATGTTTTCTAACCTCATAAAGCACACAGTCTACTCAGAATGATTGGTTGGTAGAAGAAATTAGAAATAGCTGCATTAGT
This sequence comes from Cuniculus paca, assembly GCA_004365215.1. Classification (NCBI taxonomy): domain Eukaryota; kingdom Metazoa; phylum Chordata; class Mammalia; order Rodentia; family Cuniculidae; genus Cuniculus; species Cuniculus paca. The sequence continues at coordinate 7,095 of RJWT010000505.1, forward strand.
TAGGAGGCTATTCAGTAATGTTATGAGAGATGATGGCATTTTGGAACAAGGTGGTAATGTTACAGGTATAATAAGAAAGGATAAAGTTTTCCTTTATTCAGGAGGCTAATGAACAGAATTGGTGACTGTTTGGAAATAATACTGGCTCTGAGTTCCATAGTTTGATGAATATATGGTGAAGTTGAGAAGATAGGAAAGGAGATGATTATTGGTTTTAGGTGTGTTCAGTTTGTGGTAATAGAATAACATGGAAGGCAACTGTATTTGCCCCATATCCAGAACTCAATATGGAGGTCTTGCTTGGTAATGCTAACACTCCAAACATAAGGTAATGAGCAGTAACTAAATATGGGATGAGATCAAATAGAGCAAGAAACATTGAGAGGAAGTAGAGCCTGGAACCAAGTGTTGAGGGACTTTGAAATAGTTATCAAAATAGAGGTAGTTGGGCTTGCAAAATGGCTGGAAAAGAATTACTGAAAAGATGAGAAATAAATCAAGAATTGACAGTGTCCTGGAGTTAAAGGAAGACTGTTTGAAGGAGGAGGTGGTCTGTGGGAATATCTTATAAAAGTAAAGTGAAAGCAGAGGGTGGCCTATCTGGGGATTTAGCAGCATGGAAGCCTACGGCGGACACAGTTGCTGTCTTGACCCGCTTGTGGCCTTTTTACAATTCAGGCACACACCTTTGCTTGCTGCTCTTGCAAATTCTCCTTGAGGACTTACCTGTGGTTAAAGCCAGCCTTTCACCTCTGTCACCTGCAAGGAACTTTCTTACTTCACGTGAATCCCCATCATTGGACTGGGCTCTGGGAAATCAACCCAGATATATCCTGAATTAAAAAAATAACCCTCACAAAATGGTAATAGTGTTTTCTGGTAAGGATTACTGCTCTCTAAGCCTCCAGGGTAGTACTGTTGAATTTAAAGGTCCAACATCACAATGGACAAGCCTCAACCTCAGTAAGCTAGCACTCCTGGAGGTCACCAAGTCTTCACTGTGAAGGACAGCTAAGGCATTCAGCGAAGGGACTGTTTGTAGAGGATAAAGGCAGGTGTGGTATGCAACACAAGGCTCCATGTATATGCAGTGGGTGGAATGTAGAGGGAATCATGAAGGTCCTAAATTCAAAGGTCCACAGAGCTAGAAGATGAGAATCAGGAGAATGGAATGTAAACATCTGTGGCTCCAGAAACGTCTGGTACATGGTGAGGAGAAGGATTGTGGGGGTTGCAGTGGCCATGTGGCACTTACATAAGTACACCTACTTGCCTGAATATCATGTGATATGTTAGAATATCACTTTTAAAAGTGGAGACTTTAAAAAGAGAATGATCTCATTTCAGAGATAAGTTAGTTGAAAGCATTTGGAAAGATAAACTTCATCCAGCAGAATCACACATTTTGATCTAATTTCTCAAAATATTATAGCTTTTCAAGATATAGATGCAATCATTAGCATGTTAGAGTTACGATATTCATTAGACTGTAATGGAGGGTTTACTTCTAAGAGCAGAATGAATCAAAGACAGCTTTTAGGCGAAGACTAAGCAAGCATATTAGTTTAAAACCACAATGACAGTCAATGTCAACAAATAAATCAATAAAAGTATTTTTAGGATTAATTCTTATATACTATACTTAATTAGCTCATATATTTTTTAAACGTATTTATGTGATATATACAGTGAACATATTTTAAAATGTGAGGATGATTTAAAGGGCTCCCGGGTGAGGAAAAGCATAATGTAGCAAAGGCAAAGCCTGTGAGGTCATTCACTAACCTAGTTACATAAACAGCCTCCTGGATCATCCGCAAAAGCTGCTAGCTGTGGACATGTGTGATGTCAGAGGATATAGGAGGGTGAGGCATCCCATCTTCCTCTGGCCAATGTCTAGTGCTCTAGTGTACACAGGGATGGAAAAACTCACTTCCTCTATCTAGTACTTGTTTTTGGCAGGACATTTCTACCCACAGTCCTTGCAAGGAAGAACACTTTGGCTCACGAGCTGCCACTGACTGGACCACAAGTGGCATGGCTCGCCTTAGGCTAATCAGGGAATTTTGATGGGGGAATGTTCAAAGATTTTCTAGTTAAGACACACAGAAAAGAAGGTAGGCAATGGGGGAATTCATCAGGGAGATAAACAGTAAAGCTGGCAACCAAGGCTGTGGTATATTTCATTCTAACATCTTAATTCGAACTCCATTTCTAATTTTTTTTGAATCTCTGCTTTTTGCAAATGAAAGATCCAATAATGTGGGGGCATACTTGGATCAAAAAGAAAGAAGTATGTAGTTGGAATTAGAATACATGATTTTGAATCCTAGTTCTTTCATTTAAAAAGAGATTTTGGACAATTAATTTAATCTCACTTAGATTTTGTTTCTAATATAATAATACTTTATAAGCATGTTATAAAGATGAAACAACAACAAATATGAAACAACAAACATGTATGCCAGTATAGATGAATAATAAAAAATGTCTTTCCATATCAGGGTTTTAAAATACAGACTTATGTAAGAGAAAATACCTCTGGAAGGGCAAAACTGAACATTTTGTAAGAAGGTAGGAAAGCCAATCTTAGTTTCAAAATCCTGGAGAAAACGGAGAGGGTTAAAGATCACTGTGGATCATGAGTCTGAATGTCTAGTAAACAAATTCAATTAATATCCTTGCTTTCCATGAATTTGAGGCATATGTATTCTAAATTTGGTGCTGAGTTCAGTAGCTTCCTAGGGCTAACACATGGGGTAGGTTTGAGATTTTTAAAAGAGAAAAAACAATATCAAACAAAGCCTGAGTTGTTGCGTATAGCAATAAGTTCTATTCATCCCCATAGGGAGGTTGATTTTTAAATTAGTTACTTAAGTACACCTTTTTTTTTTTTTATTATGGTATCGTCTTTTTGGAGAAGGCAAAAAGTGTGAATAACTTTGCCTGATTCCTTAAATAACTATGGGAAAGTTCAAAACCAATTTTATTTTCTGCTGAAATAATTGGCATAACGTTTTCTTTTTGATTGGTTTGTATCTACCTAATACTTTTCTTTCTGATCATATCTCTGAGACATAGACAGAACTTTTGACTTAGAGGTTGTTACTGGAGCTAAAAACTAGACAGAAAAGCAGTTCTAGTTCTAAATCTGGAAATTTGAATTATTAAAGAGCTAGGTTAGAAAAAGTACATTCACGATCATACTTAAGCATACTGCATTTCAAAGAACCCATTTTGGTTCCTTCTAGGCGGTCCTATGTGTTTGTTGTGGACTTGATACAGCCTTTTTAAACTAAGAAATTTATATTGCTTCTCTTCTTCTCCTCAATCTCATCCAAGGTAGTTTTGAATTCTACATGTACCTAATGAGGTTAGTGCTGGGGTTCTTTTCCTCCCCAAATTGAGATTATAATGATTATTGGAAGGGTTAGAAGTGATGTTCTCCTAGGAATTAAAAGAAGAAAGTATGGTTACTCATTATAACTCAGCAGCACATTAGTGTCGAATATAAATTTCAGGCCTCAGGCAAATTTTTGCAAAGGTTCATCTCCCTGACATAAAGTTTCTCTTCATTGTGTGAGTTTTTCCTACACTTTGGACATATCTCTCACCTCTGTATGACAGAATTTCAGAACAAAAATGATCTTCTAATTTATTTCTGTCTTTGGATGAGGTGACTGAAGCACAAAATAAATAAATAAAATTAAATGTTATCATCAGGGCATTTGAAGCCTAAGCAAAACTACATTCCAAGGTTCCTTACTCTCCATGAAGGGCTATCTTTTTTGCACACGGTCAACCTCTCCTAAGGTTGGCTCTTCCTGGTCTGCTGACACCCCTGCATCTACTCCATCCTGCTCCATCCCATTGTGCCTGCCAGAAACTTGAGTTGAATCCCATCCATAAACAAGGGTCACTGATGTAGAAATTGCCCCAGGTTCTCCCAACTCAACCAAATACGATGTTCTTAGCCGGGTTTACCTGCTTAGCTTCATGAGCTTGATGAAGCCACAAATTAAATCCTGTTAGCTCAGAGGGAAAAGAACTGGCAGTTCAGAAATTGCAAGTTATAAACTACTGGCTAATTGCAAATTATTGTAAATCTTCCCTGTTTTTTTTGGTGGATCTAAAGATTCCAGAGGTGAATATGAGAATTTGCCACGATCCATTCCTTTCTTCCCTTCTCTCCATTTCCCTAAGAATTAATTTTGTGTGTAATAATTTTCATTGCTTGCCTTATTGCCACGCAGCAAATAGCACTTTTTTCTGAGCCAGGAAGTAAACTAATTGGTGTTTAGTGGTCTTTTTTAATTGAAGGACTCATTCCCTCAGTTTTGTTAATTTTTATTTTCCTGTTTATTGGGTAATTTCCTCTCCTTCGTTTTCTTTATGTGTTCTTCTAGAATACCTCAGGTTTCTTATTTTGTCTCTTACTTATGACAACAAACCAAGTTTATACTTCATTCTCATTACATATATTATTAGGGCATAGGATTCTATCAACTTGATCCCTGAAAGTTAGTTTCCAAAGAGCTTTCTTTGTGGTCTTTCAAGGTCCTGTTTTATATAAGATCTATAAAACTTGTCTGTCTATTTCAGCTGCCAAGTATTGTCATGAGTATACTACATGTCCATCAGTTGATTAATGGTTGAAAAATTGTGGCACAAGTCTTACAGTGGGATATTACTTAGCAATAAAAAGCAATTTTTGAAGAAGAATAAAAAGCATGCTACTGATACATGGAAAAAATTTATACTGATATATGGAAAAATTATGCTAAGTGAAAGAAGTCTGACAAAAAAGACTGCATGGTGCTGTATGATTTCATTTATGTGACCTTATGAAAAAGAAAAATTAGAGAGATAGGACAGAGAACATATCAGTGCTTGTCAGGAGCTTGGAGTAGGGGAGGAAACTGATTTCAAAAGGATGTAAGGGAACTTCCCGAGGTGATAGAAATTACTGTATTTTGATTGCCGTAATGGTGATGTGACGCTAAGCACTTGAGAATGGGTTCTGTGAACCAACACCTTGAGTGGATTATAGCCCCAGGACTGCAGTCATGAGAGAACTTGAGCTAGAACCACTCAGCTGAGCTGCCACAGATTCTTGACAAAGAGAAACTGTAAGATCAATTACTTTAAATTGCTGAATTTGGAAGATGTTTGCAATGTACCTATCGATTAACATATGTATATATGCCAAATATTATGTGAAATATGTCAATATTTTATATTATGTTGTATATTATCTAATATTAGTTGTCTAGTATACATAATCATCATTCATTATCTACCGTTATTTATCTATTTTATTACAACATAATCTGTATGGGCTTAGATCTACTGAAAGATACACCCTTTGTCCTTTTTAAAAGCAGAATATTTACGTTCTAACTCTGAAAGCTTTCATTCATATTATTTCAGATTGCTTCTTCCCCATGATTGCTTTTCATCTGACTAACTGAAAGGAGTTGTCAGAGTGATTTCCTACATAATTAAGAGAGGGATTTTCTTCAAAATAACTTATAACATGTCATAAAAAGACTGTAATTTTAAACTGGTTGTAATTTTTTAAGTGGCTGAGGATTCATTCAATAAACATTTTGTGAGCACCAGTTCCATGCCAGCCCCTGAGCCAGCCAAAGAGGTTGTCCTGATGTGAGCCTTAGTGTAGTCTCCACTGTCATGGAGTGTTAACAAGGGAAGAGAGACAACACATAAATAACCAAGAATTGCATGTAATTGTGATACAATACCAAAATAGAGTCATGTAGTATGTAAATTTTTCAGAAATATCAAAAATGTCATCTCTCATCAGGCATGTCTATATTCAGGACTATATTAATTTGTTCATTATAAAACATGCCCATTTTAGAAAAATTCAAAAATGGTTTTGAGAAATCATTGAAAATGACTAGAGAAGAGCTCACACCCTTTCGAATCACCTTTCTACATGAAAGAGCTTCTCCATTTGTTAGTGGGAGAAATAGGGTATGTGGTTGACCCCCCACTGGAGATTCCTATAAACACTAGCTGCTATACTGTGACCTACCACCTGTCCCACGTTGGTCCGGCTGAGTTAGGTTTGTCCATCCTTCTGTTTGTAGTTGCAAGGGTCTACTAACAGCAAGCAGCAACCATTCTAGAGGACCAGAATGACCTTCCTGTTGTTTATGGGGTTGGCGTGAGCTGATGCCCTGGGACAGAGCTGTTGTTGTCTAGGCAACTTTATTAAGAACCTTTTGTTCCTGGGAAATGAACTCTTGAGTTCTTGGAATGAAAGCTTTCATTCTGAACTTGTCTTTGACATTTGAGAACTTCCTAATCTCTCCAATTGAATTATTTTCACCTGGTTTGTAGCTGTAAAATATTTATTAAGTAATACTGGTTTTGAAGGTCTCCTTACCCTTAAAATACAATTACACATTCTTTCACCATTTAGATACCAGCTTGAAATCTAACCTCAAATTTAATGCTAAAGCAAAAATTCATAGAATGGATTGTTTTGAAAGACCATTTCTTCATCTAGGTATAAAGTGAAAAAAGTCATACACATTCTCTGAACTTCAGCAGTGGCACCTCATAACCATAAATTATAGCATGCAATGAGTTGTGGGCCATATTGGGGATTAAACTCTTTTTCTTCAATATGCCTAACATGGAAGATTTCTATTTCAGTGTTGAAACAGGGACCTATTTATTTAGCTGAGCAGGAAACAATAATAGTTATCTTTAGACTGCGTACATCTTACGGTGCATGGGATTATTTGAGGCATTTGCAGTTAGTAACTCATTTAATCCTCACTACAACTCTATAAGACAAATTTATAGTGTCCTTATTTTATAGTTAAGGAAATCAAGATGCAGAGAGGTTGAAGAATCTACCCGTGGTCACAATGACTGACAATCAAAGTCAGGAATTAAACTCAGGGAGGTAGGGTCGAGAGTATATGCTCTTAATCCTGTGAGAGCACATTCTAAAGTGACTGGATTTTGCTTAGAAATTACAACACAGCACAGATAACTTTAAGACACTGCAACCACATTTAGCACAGCCAAGGGCTTACATTTAATTTTTTGAAATTAAGACCACATTATGCAATTGCAGACCAGATTCTTACCTCCTAGTTCTGTGTATTTAGGGCATATTCTCCTCAACTCAATTCAGTGTGGTAGGTTGAATTGTCATCCTTATTAAATTCTCTGTCATTGCTCTCTCTCTGAGTTAACAAAGCATACAATTTGGAGTTCAGTAAATTCTGACTTCACTTTATTTATTTATTGTTTGTCCTTTTATACTCATTCTTTAACTGGCTTCACTGATTGTAAAATCAGTCCACTATTTTCATTGCAAAATTCAAAGAAGATAGAGTGCATGAATTCTTTGTGAAATACAAAGCAGAAAAATATTTAAGAATTGGTTTTCACTATTTGTCTGTAGAGAAGGTGACTGCCTATCAGCCATGATATCCCAATAAGGTTCTGCTTTCTTCAAATCTCTCTGTCTCTCTCATCAGTGGTTAAAGTTTCCCCAAATAATTAACAAATATTTGATTATGAAGGCTTTCTTTTAAATAAATAATTTTAAAGATGCAAATAGTAGTGGGAGCTATATTCTTAAAAGTTTACTCCAAAGCACTGATGATTGTCCAGTAGCTATCAGACTGGTCTTGTGAAAACAGAAGTAGGCATCAGACTGGAAAAAGGTGGTAGGAATAGAAAATACATGCTTTGCAGGTAGTATATTATTACTAAATCCTGGTTTTAAGCTACTTGGAAGTCAGATTTGTGGCCTTTTATTAATGATATCACCAACTGTAATAATATTTAAAATTTTCATAGCAAATTAAAGAACAATATTATTTGAATGCTCATTATGTATAACACATTTTACACCATACACACACAAACACTGAGCTGTCATTCTCACTATACACTGTTAAAGATGAAGCACATACAAAGATGAATAAGAAAGATAACATCTAGTGAGGAACGCAGACTACAACAATAGGCAGGAGTGACATATAAAATGACAAGTGGAGGTGTCCTGGCACCATTCAAAGGGAAAACCTAGTACTGTTTTTAAAGGGTAGAGGTGGTTTCCCACAGGAAATGATGTCTAGTGCAAGAACAGAAGCAACTGGAAGAATTAGCCTTTCAAAGGTACTGTGGGAAGAGGTGGGACACTGGTGCTTTAGGTCAAGGGAATGATGCATTCAGTGTTTCTGAGTTGAAGCAGAGACATGTAGGTTGAGAGAACTGAGAGTAGTTCCAAGTGGCTTAAGTGTAGGGGGTGAGATAAGGAATTTGATTAAAAATGTGAACTAAAACTTTATAATTCACTTTGAGGAGTTTGAGTTTCATCATTTGTTATATAAGAGTATTGAGCTGAGAATCCAGATTAAATTTTGCATCTTTGCAGTCTCTAGCTGTATACTATCTCCTCCACAACTTACCTTCCTCTGTTTTTCCACCAACTCCACTTTCACACTGACACCTTACACTCATCTTCCATCAGACTTGTCTTGAGAGTCCCATCTTTCTCTTCCTGCAAGTTTTTGCTGAAATGTCAGTTGTCTAGTCCATGTTCATCCAATTAATAAGCTTCAGATTCCTTTCTAATATTCTCTAGCTGGGCCTTCCCAGGTCATCTCTCTACCCACTGATGGTAATGTCTACTATCTGATTAGCCATGTAATTGATTTGTTTATTCACATATTCCCCACACCAAGGGGGAACAGAGGACAGAAATTTTCATTTACTGTTATACCCAAAGCCCAAGAAAACTGTCTGGCACATAGTAGAGGATAAAATATGAATAATGGATAAATGAAAAAAAAAGACTTTAGAATGGTCACTCTAGCAGTAGTGTAGGAATTGGATTGGTGGCAGACCTGGTGCCAGAAAGGCCAGCTAGAAACTAGTGGAGATGCAGACAAGGAATGCTGGTGAGCTTTGCTATGGATTCTAGAGTGGGTAGAAAGTGCAATCAACAGAGCTTAGTAACTGATTGGAAATGTTGGTGGTATGGTATTGATAAGGGGAAAGGAATAGTAAATAATGATGCCCAAATCTAACAAATTGAATCATTTGTGAAGACATCTTTACTCCTATCCTGATTAATGTTGGATTTAGCTATGTGATTAATTTTGATCAATAAAAAATTTTCAGAGAAATATAACTAGAAGCCTTTGATGTCTATATGCATTTTTGATTGGCTTTTACACTCCAATAAAATAATTGAGAATCTGAAAAAAATGTGTGTTGTAGTTGATACATTGTGTCAACTTGAGCAGTTTAGAAGCTTAACTGAGAGACTCAGCAGGGAGCCAGGGTTCTTACTTTGTAAATATCCTCATCCTGTACAAAGGAGGGAAAGGACATTTTGTGAGTGCTACACCCACCCTGAAGGAGGGGGTGACCTGTGTACAATACAAGGAAGGAGAGGAGGCTTTCTTTCCCCTTCTTTTGCTCTGGCAGCTGCCTTGAAGTGTTGCCCCTGTGCCATGCCACCCTGCCTTGGAGCCAGCTGATTATGGACTGAAATCTCCTGAGAATGTAAGCTAAATAAACCTTTCCTTGCTTCACTTTGGGTGTCAGGTGTTTTGTCTCCACAATGAGAGAAAAGTAACCAAGATAGAATTTGGTACCAGAGAAATGGGGCCATTGCTGTGACTGTACCTGACCATCAGGTTCAAGAGCCTTTGGAAATGGCTTGTGGGAAGAGTTTGGAAAGGTTCAGAGATGTCACCTGAATGCATAGAGCTGGAACAGCTTAGGCTGTTCTGTAGAGGAGACTCTGGTCAGAGCACAGGAAACCAGAAGGTTGATAGAAAGCCTGCCAGTAAGAGCCAGGATCAGGAGGTTTCTGCTGGGAAAAAGGACTGCATTGGGTACTGGACTCCACATGATGTGTGTTATGGCTTGGCAGAAAGTTTATCTGCATTTTGCTCATGTCCAGAGACTTTTCCTGACACTAAGGTTGAGGATAGTGGGCTGATTAATCTGGCAGAAGAAATCTGAAGGCAGTTGAATGTTGAGGCCATAGCATGGCTATGGTTGGGAGGTTTTAGCAAGATTTATATCTTGAATCAATTGCAAAGAGCCCAGCATTGTGATATAAAACATTGTAACTTTGGCCAGAAAGGAAGCTCCCATTAAGTTATGGACTGTAAAGATAGAACTGAGACCTTGATTGCTGAGAAGGAACAGAGAAATAAAAAAGATGGCCTGGGGGCAACACAGGAAGCAGCAGGTCCCCATGCTTTGCAGCCTCAAAACTGCAAAAGTGAAAGACTTTACTTGAAGGAGAAAGCCTCAGGGCACCATGTTCCAAAATGACAGAGGCCCCACGAGGTTCCAGAATGGCAGTGTAGAGAATCTGCTCCTCAGAATCAGGTCCAGAGTGCCCAGCAATATAGGCACTCGACCTCTACAGCCAAGAGAGAGGAAAACCTGGTTATTGCTCCAGCTAGCAGCAGACCTCAGCATCACCAAATGGCACTGGTTTTAGATACATATAGAATGCACAAGTTCAGAGGTTGAAAAGGCTTCCACCCTGATTTCAGAAGGCCTGGGGTACCAGGCAGTGTGCCCCTGAGAGAGAAATAAGTAAAGCTGTGAGTGTGAAGCCAAAGGTGCAGTGGAGACCCCAGAAGTTTGAAAAAGCCAGGAACATGGATCATCTAAGGAAACCTAAAATAGGGGAGCAGATCCAGCCCAAGAGAGATGCCATGGGATCAGTGACCACTAGAAGTGCCATAGGGGTGGAACCACACAAACCCTCTGGAGCTCACAATTTGCCACAGATTGCTTCAGATTTTGGACAAGCAACTATCTGACTTAACATTTGTCCTGCTGGATTTTGGACTTGTTTTGGTTCCAATGCTTTGTATTCCCCTGTTTGTAACTTTTGGAATGGTAATGTCTATCTTGCATCATTGCATGTTGGAAATGTTTAACTTTGTTTTCATTTGTGCAGGGGCTTGCAGCTAAGAGTTTGTATTCCATCTTGAAGGAGACTTGGGGCTTGAACTTTTCAGCAATGCTGAAACTGGTAGGACTTTGGAAACTCTTGCAGATGGACTAAATGCCTTTTGCATAAAGGGATAATCATGAGTCTTTGTGGGTCCAAGGAAAAAATGTTTTGTTTCTAATGTAATATAATGTTGATAGACTTAATGCTGTTTCTTAAGGATTGTTAAGCTGTGTTATAATGTTCAAGTTGCAAAATGATAACAATTAGCATGTCTTGGTATCTGAAGGCTACTTTAAAGTACTATGTCTGGTTGCCAAGTTGACAAGGGGTGGATTGTTATGGTTGATACATTGTGCCAACTTGAGCAGTTTAGAAGCTTAACTGAGAGACTCAGCAGGGAGCCAGAGTTCTTGCTTTGTAAATATCCTCATCCTGTACAAAGAAGGGCAAGGACATTTTGTGAGTGCTACACCCACTCTAGGGGGTGGGGTGGCCTGTGTACAATATAAGGAAGGAGAGGAGGCTTACTTTCCCCTTCTTTTGCTCTGGCTGCTGCCTTGAAGTATTGCCCCTGTGCTATGCCACCCTGCCTTAGAGCCAGCTGATTATGGACTGAAATTTCCTGAGAATGTAAGCTAAATAAACCTTTCCTTGCTTCACTTTGGGTGTCTGGTGTTTTGTCCCAGCAATGAGAGAAAAGTAACCAAGACAATGTGCAAGGTAGTAATTTGCTTTTTCATGCTGGGATCCAGAACCTACACCTATGGAACCAAACTGGACCCAACTCATAACTCCAGCTTGGCTGGTAAATCTGTAACATGAGGCAAGTATGCCCAGCCAAACCCACACAAGATCAACCAAATAGCAGTTAACATAGCTTTAGACCTAAAGATAAGAGAATAAATGCTAGTGTAAGCCAACGAGCTTGGGTACAGTTGTTACACATCATCATTATGGCACTAGTTTCCTAAAACACCTGAGCTCTGGTTTGGTCTACTTGATGCCTTCTGAAGACATGGAAAGTCTAGAAAGAGAATGGTTTAGCAAAAAGATACTGAGTTCATTTTTGGACATATCAGGTTTAAAGTACTCAGAGCCATCCAGATGCTTTAATTATTTTTTTTAATTTTAAAGAGGATAAAACAAAACAAAACAGAGCAAAGCAAATCAGAAAAGAACAATGCAAGCAACACAGGACTGCAAAACAAGCCAGCAGGAAATCAACAATGGCTACTATAATGTCTCTTGTCTCATTCAAAATAGCTGTCTGTACCTTCACACAAACTGAAATCAAATCATAGAAAACAGACTAAAACCTATGAAAACAAAAGAATGAAAGCATTACAGGACTTCAAAACAAGATGATAAGAAATCAACAATGGTTACCATAATACATCCCATTATCTTTAAAATAGATGCCCATACCATCAGACACAGTAAAATAGAACAAGATAGAACAAAACTAAGCCTAACAAAATTGTGAAAATGATAAGAGAGCTCAAGACAATAAGAAATTAACAGTGATTACCACTTCCCCTCCTACATGTTTTGTCCCCTGTCATTTTCAGATCTATTGTGCTTTTTGGATTCCACTAACTCCTTCTGCTTTTTATGCTAGGGTTCACCCATATGAGTTCAAATTATTTCACCCATGAACATGATCTCCAGTTGCATCCATTTACCTACAAGAGCCTCAAGATTATCCTATTTTATATCTGGGCAGCTTTCCATTGTATAAAAATATCATATCTTTCTTACTCATTCTATGGTTGATGGGCAAGTTACCCTTCCTTTGTTCTGATCTCCTGTCTCATGGAGCAATTGTTTTTTTCCTTCGATTTTCACTCTATGAATTTCCTTTCATGTTAAATGTGTTTCTTGTATACAGTATAATGATGGATCTTGTTTCTTGATCCAATTTCCACGTTTCCTTTTATTGCTGAATTCAGGCCAATCACATTACTTGTTGTAACCAGAATACATTGGTTTGTCTCTGCCATACTGTCCCCCTGTTGTTGGCCCTCCACTTTTCCCCTTCATTCAGTTGACTGTCTTGTTTGGTGATCTTCCTCTGCTGCTGTTCCTGGAACCACAGTCTTCTTTATGTCTCTCTAGGATATTCTTCAGCACTATCTGTAGAGTTGGTTTGGTGGTCAGGAATTCCTTCAGTTATTCTTCATCATGGAAGTTATCTCACTTTTCCATTAATTTTGAAAGATAGTTTTGCAGGGTACATCAGTCTGGGTTGGAAGTTGTTTTCTTTCAGGACTTGTATTAGTTCACTGCAGCCTCTTCTTGACTTGATGGTTTGTGTTGAGAAGTCTGCTGTGGTTCTGTTTGGTTTTCCTTTATAGGTGATTTTTTTTTCTCTAACAGCTTTTAATATTCTATTTTTATGCTGAATTTCTGGGATCTTGATTATTATATGTTTAGGTGTAGACTTTTTGGTTATGGCTAGTTGGAGTTTTACATGCTTCACTTATCTGTATGCCAGATCCTTTCCTCATGATTGGGAAATTTTCTGTTATTGCTTCTGTAAATAGCATTTTTATTTCATTTGTGTTGATCCCTGCTTCTTCACTGATACCTATGACTTTTATATTATTTCTCTTTGCATCGTCTTGCAGCCATTGAATTGTTATTTCCTGGTTCCTTCTTATCTTTAAGAGATCTTTCCTTTCATAATTGCTAGCTGTGATCCTGTTTTCAAGGTCTGAAAGTCTATCTTTGGGTTCTTTCAACTGGTTTTGCCAGCTTTTGATCAGCTTTTGAATTTCCTGGATATCTCTGAATCTGCTTCATGCATTGTAATTCCTTTCTATATTGTTCATTCAAAGTTTCCATCATTTTCTCAAGCTCCTCTTTTTTATCTATGTCTTCTTTAGGTGTGCTCAGCAATTCTTTCATTATGTTTGTGATTTCTTTTTTTACCTGAGACATTATTTCTGATCTAATCACTTTTATAGTCTCACGAAGTTGTTTCTTTACTTCATTTCCTATCCTTCGGAGATTTCAGGTGTGTGACTTCCATTTTCTTCCATGACTATATCTCCCAGACTTGTTCTGTGTGGGCTGGAGGTCTGAGATTGCTTTTTGCTCCTTTGTCTTGACATTCTCCTGGGCTTCTCCCAACAAGCTGGTTATGGAGTCCCAGGCACTTCTCATGTTGGCTGCCCCTCTGGTGTGTAGGAGAATGGGACAGAAACATGGATTACTCTGACCCTAGGATCCCAGGGAGGTGGCAGCATGTGGGACAGGCTTCTCCAGACCAGTGTAGCTATGCTGAGGTTTCCACAATGACCAGGGGTGCGTGGTAGTGGGGCTGCTTCTCTCAGCCTGCATGTCTACCCAGATGGTGGCAGACACACAGGGGTGCATTTCTCTTGGTGGGCGCTGGTTGCCTGAAGGAAGCAAAGGTCCCCAACTGTGGCCTACAGGTGCATGGGGCTTATCTGGCTATGTGTCCCTGCTCATGCTGGCTGCCTATGTAAAGCAAGCTTTGTCATGGTGGTAGCCAGCAGGCAGAGGCAGATCTGTCTGGTTCTCCATGTATTAGACTCTTCCATCCAGATGCTTTTGTTCAGGATAGATAGACATTTTGGAATGAAAACTGACCCACAACTGTACTTTGGCAAACAATACTACCTAGCAAATGATGGGAGCAATGAAACAGTGTGTAGAATGAGGAAAGACTGCTAGACAGAGACCTGAGAGCCATTTCATTTTGTGAAGGTCATATCAAACTCTTTTGAGCTAAAGAAGCTCAGAAAAGCTAGATGCATGGGATGTCAACTGAGAACAGTATGTGCCACAGCCCTGATTTGGGGGCTAAACTTAGCAGATGTGTATCAGAGAGTGCAGTCCCAACTCATTACTTCTCTGAGTTCGTGTCCATCACATTGGTCAATCCTATACAGCCCACATCAGAAAGAACAGTAACCCTGGAGATCTCAGAAGGCGACTTTGTAGTGCCCCTTCCCAGGCTGCATGCAATAGCCAGTTCTGAGCTCCTTGTTATGGAAACACATGACAGGTTGCAAGTTCTTCTGATTATCAAGAAGGACAAGGAAGGGCAGAAGTGTTCTCCGTTCAACGATCCATGCAGCTCCAACAATATTCATTGTAGGCAAATTCAAAGCAGATAAGTTGAGATGTACAGCCCAGCAGCTCTCATAAATGAATTTAGTTCAAGTTGAATTAAGGTGATCTGTGAAAATGTGTTCCAAAATGATTCTCTTCAGCACTGGGGACACCAAATCATTCTGAAAAATGATTTAGCTCTTTTGGTAAATGTTTCTATTATAGCCTCATAATTCTATAGAAGTTAGACTAGGAACCTTTAATAAGCTTATTGAGATGGTGAGTATTAAATGGTATTTAATATTTGCTGTCACTTTTCTGAAGGCAAAAGGATCTCTTCATTCTGCTTTTGCTGGCTGCTCTCAGCTGTATTGTGAATGAGTAAAGAGACCTTGTTTGCCAGGCATGGAAAAATCAATCTGTGAAGCTGGAAATTCCAAGTAATTGCTCTTAGGGAGGGGGATGCTACTTGAAAGAGACAGGAGATTGTTTGGCTGGAGATATCCACCAGCAGAATTTCCAAGGTTTATGGAGTCAGCCTTCTGACTTCTCTTATTGCTTCCTGATGAACCCATGAACAGTGCTTGTAGCTCTTAGCAGTCTGAGTCCCACAGCAAAATGTGCTACAGGGCAAGGAAATTTGTAGCTGGAGAGAATATATGGGTGATTGAAGAAGTACCATTTAACTGGCTACTAGAGAGAAGGAATTAGTCTCTATATTCAATGCAATGGTATAGATCATTAAGTATTTCAAATATTTGAAAACCATAAGATTTATCACTGAAAAACATCACTCAGGTAACTGTAGAAAGGAAGCAAGGGTTTGTAAAAATGCATGAGTCAGGAGGTTATCTCAGTGAGTTGTCCAGGTAAGAAATACTGACAGGTTGTACTATGGTAAAAATAGTGACAATAGATGTGATAAGATTCATTTGAGAGAGAATTAGTAGGTAATCTAGGTGAGACTTGCAAATGGATTCAAAATAACATAGAAGGAAGTTGCAAGAATGCACTATGGAAGATAACCAAAACCCAGAAAAAGACCAGTTTCTAGTATTTATTTAGTTAGAGTGCACAGTGGGGGAAGTTGATGCAAGAAAATTATTCAACTGGTTTTAGACATTGTAAGAATGAAGTATTGTGGAGACAGCAAAGGTGAGTGTCCAAGTAGGAAGGTGAATTTATTGGTCTGGATCACAGAAGGTAGTCTGGCCTGAAGATACAGTGCTGAGTAAATTGCATTAGTGGTAATTAAAGCCTAAGGTGTGAATACATTTTTTTTTTAGAAGGAGGGTGTAAGTAAATAAAGAAGAGGACTGAGGAACTTGCAAATTTACTGGTTGCTGAAGGACAAAATATCAGAGAAGAGAGCAGGGAGGTGGGCAGTGAGTAGAAGGAGAAACTAGGCAATGAGATGCCTCAGCAGCAAATGGGCTGTTGAAAGATGGGAAAGTGATTAGAATCAAGTAAGAGGAAAGTCGAGGAATATGTATGGATTCAGTGACTTGGAAGCATCTTGTGAAGCAGCTCAGAGAAGCAGCCACAGTAGTGTAGAATAAGGATGGTGACTGCATGGAACTCCTTGTGCAGTTTGATTATGAAAGGAAATAGAGAAACAGCATGTTAGAAGAATCAAAAGGCAGATGACATGCTAAGAGGGGTTTTGGTTTACTACTTATTTATGTGGGAGACATTTGATCATGTTTAAAAGTAAAGGGGATAAGGATGATGATGGTACAGGGCAAGAGTTCAGGTATAGTGGGGCTTGTGCCCTAAAAGTGGAGGTGCAGCATGGGGCCCTGGAAGATGACATGAACTGTCAGAGTATTGGGACCACATGGGTGATGAAATACTTCAATTAATATAGGGCATGTAGCTGAGGGGAAAGCTGTAGGCCAAATGCCAAAGCCTGCAGCTAAGAGGGCAATGCGGAAACGAGAGGGTAGTATTGATGTAATACCCAGAAATCAAAGCAGCAAAAATTTTCATTAGCCCCTAGAAGCAGTGATAGAGAATATGGTAAACACAAATTCTATCAAATGAGTCTTAAGGTCATAGTTTGAAAAGGTTGGGTGAGGAGCAGGATTTTCAAGTATTTGAGGAGAGCTGAGGGGGTGAGATTGGGGTTGGAGGTTACTGAATGTGGGGAAAGCATATCCACTGAACACTATGGAAGGTGAATTATTACCAAAAATAATAATTGGATTTTCTTATGAATTTCTTTACTGAATATTTGAAACTTAAGTATTACAATAATATAGTAAATTTAAAAAATAAATTTCTCAAAAATTGTCTAAATTTTCTTTTGAGTTTTATACTAAATTGTTTTATTTTAGTCTTCACTTAGTAAGGAGTTGTTTTTGACTGGGGTATTAGTGATCTCACTATTTTTTAATATTGAAAATAGTTGTAATTAGATTTTTACTAAGCATTATACATTGGATATCCAATTACTGAGCCTGAGAATGTCACCAAGGAGCCACTCTAACAAAGAAACTACATCTTTTATTTGAATGGGGATTTTCAGGGCACACAGCACCAATGTGCACGATAAAGTATGCTGTAAAATTGCAAGGTTGTGCAAAATTGTGCTTCACCCTGAAGGCAGTGAGTCTCCTACATGGGTTAAATTTAGTAAGTGTACAATAGCTCCCAACAGCCTCACCATAACCAGAACCTCAAGAGCTCTTACCAACTTAACCAGGAGGAATATTTAAAGCCCAGACTTAGTACCCAGACAGGCAGACTTTTGTTGTTACTGTTATATCTGTATTCATTTTTCTTCCTTGAAATAGACTCAGTTCTATTTTGCAAAGCTTTGAGAATCTGATCTCATCACAAAGTTGAAGTAATCGACAGATATTGAGGAGCAAATAATTTTAATTAGAAGCATTTTAGTAACATAGAAACTAAGAAAGTGAGTGTATAAAATGGGTTATTAGTTGAATTAAGAACTAGTCAGGGATTTCCGAGCAACAATTTACTAGTTATATTTGGGCCTTAACATATCATAGAGTGTCATTCTCATTTCCACTTTAAATACCCAGAAGTGGTTTATGGGTACACATCTGTGTTGCCAAGTATCTTTTTAGACTCTAGATACAATTTTTCTCTCATCTCCTATACATAACAGGCATGTGTGCTATAAACTGCCAAGAAAAAACCAGCCTTCATCCCTACAAGATAAGCTCTAAAAATCCATGATCATCCCAGCCAGGGATACCAACTTTGCTAAAAGGGATATGCTTCTTGCGGTCTGAAAGTCACACAGACATTGCAAAAGTGAAGAGAATGGTAATATTCCAATGTCCCTGATTACAGCCATCTGTGCTTCCCTGGTGCTGTACCCCTAATGCATTCTAATGCAAAATAGCCTCTTCCTTGTTTATTTTGGAACACAGCTGTTGTCTTAATTGAGCCTAACAGATAAAGAAGCACTGTTGCTTCCCCACCCCCACCCTTCTTCCAGGAAGCACACTACAGGATTTGAGAAAGGAGAGAATCATCTTCACTATTGGGAATATATGCCCGAGGTGTGTTTTATCTCTCCAAATGTGTTTATTTATTTAATTAGTTTAAACAATGGAGACTGAAAATGTGTATATATGTATGTATGCACATGCATGATTGCATCCAACTTCTACTGGAATTTGAACTTCAGATATTTGTCTTTCCTTGTAGTCTTTTGGCAGATCTCTACCCCATGCCCTGCACTTATACATACACACACATTGTTCACACATGATACATCACTGATTCACATTGAATTTTCAAAGTTTTTCCCCTAACATTTGTTTTCTACAAACTAAAGAAGTTTAAAAGAGTAGAGATTGATTTACTTCTTTCTTGCTACCTACCCACCCAAAATGCCCCCTGACCCCAAATCATTGTAAACTGCTTTGAGCAAGTTAAATTCTTTCAAATTCCATTATTTTCTTGATGTCTAGCTATTTACTTAACTAATATTACAGAGTATTTCAGATTATTGAAATCTACACATGTACACTGTAATCTTATGGACCTTCATTTTGGGAAGATACACAACTTTTTAAAGTTAGCAAATAACACAAAGCTTCCAAATTCCAGGAACAAGACAAAACATTTTTAATAACTTCCCCCAAACACTTCTATAACCCCTCTACACATGCACACATATGCACACATTTTAGCTTCATTTTTTTTATTATATTTTTTGGCAATTAGTTTGTAATACAGTTTTCTATTAGGAGAATAAAAAGACATTTCCATCTTTTCCTTCAGGTTTTTTTTTTATTATTATTACAGTTAGTTGTAATACATACAATGTGAGAATTCACACACAATTGCACTCTGTTTCCAATATTGTTCCAAGTTTGTGTCCTATGAAAACATATATTTAAAATATCATATTTCATGATTCCTATCAAAAGCAATAAAGAAATGTATGACGTTTACAACTACAAGGTAGCTGGTTTTAGAGCTGACCACCAGCCATAAACTATTATGCTGGATAAAGCAAACAATGAATTTCACACACTGACAGTGGAAAATGCTGCAGTCCCTGAAGACAATAAAATGCACATGCGTAATGCCCACTAGCCAGGGACAGTTTTCTGACTCTGACATGAAATCTTGGCACACGAGTAAAAGACCAAGGAAAAAGACCAAGATGAGAATGGTGCTTCTGAAGATGGTAGGACATACCAGGTAAGGGCAGCATAAGAGAGAATTGTATTACTGTAAGGTTTCTACATTTGGTAAGTGTGAAAATGAATTGGAAAGGTTAAAATATGAATGGCACAGTATTAATTCTAGACAGACTGTGATAAATTAAGGATATAACCACTAAAAAATGGTAAAGATATATAGTTACTGAGTCAATATGTAGAAAATAAAATGAAATATAAAAAATGTTTAACCCCAAAAATCAATAAAAGGAGAATATAACTTCAAAAATATGAGATGAATAGAAAAACTATAGTAGACTGTTAGTCTTAAATCCAACCATATCAATATTACATTAAAAATAAAAACTAAATACTCCAATTAAAGTTAGATATTGTCAGACTGGGTAAAATAGCATGGCTCAAATACATAAAAGAGAAACACTGTAAAAATACAGATATAGGTGCTTAGAAAGAAAGGTTTTTGAAAATGGTATGCCAAACTAATATAAGGGAGAAAAGGAACATTACACACAAATATGACCATTTCATATTAATAAAGATCAATTCAATGGGAACATATAATAATTCTAAATCAATATGTATCTAAAGCACTTATTTCATGCATAAAATTTATAAAGCAAAGATGAACAGAGTTAATGAAGGAGATAGAAAAATCTATAATCACAGTTAGAAATTTAATATCCTATTCTCAGTAATTGTGCAATGAAATGTTTAGGTGCATTAAATGACAAAGTAATACACAAGAATATGAAGGACTTGGGCAATACAATCAACCTTGTAAGCTAACTTATACATGTAGAACCCTAATAATTATAGAGTACACATTTTGAAAAGTCTCAACATACATAAAGCTATTTAAATCTCACAGACAATGTTCTTTATTCATGATGTAGTTAAATTAAAAATTAATAAGACACTTATAAAATTCTCAAATAATTAGAAATTATAAAACATTTCTAAATAATTCATGAGTCAATGAAGAAATCACTTGAGAAGTTAGAAAACTTCAAACTAAGAGATTACACAAACAACTTTTTATAATTTGTATAATGGAATTTACCAGTTCTTATATATTTATAGTTATTAATGCATATTTTAACAAATAAGTGTTTAAAGTTAGTAATCTAGGTTTGCACATTAAGAGGCTAATAAAAAGAAATTCAAAGCAATGTAATCAGATAAAAGAGAATAAAGATAAAAGAAAAAACCAATAAAGTGGAAAAATAAATAGACAAAATCAACAAAGAAAATTTGCTGCTTTGAAAAGATTAATGAAATTGATAAACTCAAGCAAGCCTTGAGAACAGGAAGAAAAGAGGAAAAAATCAAACTTCCAATATGAAATGAAAGAATGATAATACAAATTTTAGAACCATAAAGAGGTAATAAAAATATGCTGAATAATTTTATATCTGGTAAATTCAGTAACAGAGATGAAATAGAAAAATTACTTGGAAAGAATTCTGGCTAAATTTATAAAGATAAAATAGAAAATCTGAGTATCATATTTAGAAATGAAGCACTCTATATTCAAAAACTGCCTTAGTCATTTGATTTTCTAAATTAATGTAACATGGAGAGAGAGTCAGAACATCTGCCGCCACCTGCCGGTCCCTGCCATGGGAAAGAGCTCCCTGTGACCCGGCAGCATGGGCAGAGAGAAACAGAACACCTGCCTCTGCCCACTGGTCCCCGCTATGGGAAGGAGCTCCCTGTGGATGGGTGGCACAGGTAGAGAGAAACAGCAGTGCCACTGCTGCCCACCGGCCACTGACAATAGGAGGCTTGCTTCCTGGCAGCCAGCGGGAGCAGGGACACGTAGCCAGGTAAGCTCCATGCACCCACAGGCTGCCATTGGAGGCCCTTGCTTCCTTTGGGCAGCCATCACCCACTGGGAGAGTGAGATAAACACACCCCTGTGTGCCTGCCACCATTGTGGGAGTCCCAGGACAGACACGCAGGCTGAGAGAAGCAGCCCCCCCACAACCATGCACACCTGGCCATCAGGAAAGTCCCAGTGCAGTTGCACAGGTCTGGAGAAGCTCACCTCACAACCTGCTACCTCCTTGTAAACCTGGGGTTAGAGGAACCCAGGTGCCTGTCCCATTCCCCTACACTGTGGAGGGGCAGCCATTGTGGGAAGTGCCTGGGACCCTTCAACCAGCTTTTTGGGAGGAACCCAGGAGAATGACAAGAGGAAGGAACAAAAGGAATCTCAGACCTCCAGCCCACAGAGAACAAATCTTGGAGATACAGTCATGGAATAAAATCGAAGTTATACACCTGAAATCTCCAAGAGTACAACAACAGAAATAAAGAAACAACTACATGAGACTGTAAAAGTAATCAGATCAGAAATAATATCTCAGGTGAAAGAATAAATGAAAAACATAATGAAAGAATTTCAAACATATCTAAAGAAGACTTAGATAAAATAAGAGTGTAAGAAAATGATGGAAACCTTGAATGAAGAATATAGAAAAGAATTACAATGCATGAAATAGATTCAAAAAGATATCCAGGAAATTAAGAAGTCAATCAAAAGCTGGCAAAACCACTTGAAAGAGACCAAAGATAGACTTTTAGACCTTGAAGACAGGATTGCAGCTAGCGATCATGAAAGGGAAGATTTTTTAAAAATAACAAAAACCAGGAAATAACAATTCAATGGCTGCAAGATGATGCAAAGAGAAATAATTTAAGAGTGATAGGCATCAGTGAAGAAGCAGGGGTCAACACAAATGAAATTAAAACACTATTTACAGAAATAATAGCAGAAAACTTCCCAAACATGGGAAAAGGATCTGGTATGCAGATAAGTGAGGCATATAGAACTCCAACTTGCCATAACCAAAAAAAAATCTACACCCAGATGTATAATAATCAAGATCCTAGCAATTCAGCACAAAAACAGAATATTAAAAGCTGTTAGAGAAAAGAAACAGATCACCTATAAAGGAAAATCAGACAGAATCATGGCAGACTTCTCAACACAAACTATCAAGTCAAGAACAGTTTGGAGTGAAGTGTTTCAAATGCTGAAAGAAAACAACTTCCAACCCAGATTGATGTACCCTGCAAAACTGTCTTTCAAAATTGATGGAATAATAAGATACTTCTGTGATACAGAACAACTGAAGGAATTCATGATCACCAAACCAATCCTACAGAAAGTACTGAAGGATACTCTAGAGCGAGATAAAGATAACCATGTTTCCAGGAACAGCAGCAGAGGAGGATTGCCAAACAAGATAGGCAATTGAATGAAGAGGAAAAGCAGAGAGCCAACAACAGGGGGATAGCATGGCAGAGACAAACCAATGTATGATGGTTGCAACCAGTAATGTAGATGGCCTCAATTAGCATTAAAAAGAAACACAGGGAGAGTGGATCGAGAAACAGGATCCATCATTATATACATTATGCACAAGAAACACATTTAACATGAAAGAAAATTCATTAATTGAAAATCAAAAGGGAGAAAATAATTGATCTGAGTGACAGACCAGAAAAAAGCATGGGTAATTAGCCCAGCAACCACAGAACAGATAAGAAAGAAATGGCATTTTCATACAATGGAAAGTTTCCCAGCTACAAAGTGAAATAATCTTGAGGTTCTTTGGCTGCAACTGGAGATCATGCTCATGGATGAAACAGTTTGAACTCATACGGGTGAACACTAGTATAAAAAACAGGAGTTAGTGGGGTTCAAAAACACAATAGATATTTTAAAAGTGATAGGGGAGGAAATACCTAGAAGGAGAAGGTGGTAACCAATGTCAATTTCTTATTATCTTGTTTTGAACCCTTGTAATGTTTTCACAATTTTGGTAGGTTTGGTTCTGTTCTGTCTTGTTTTGTTAGATTTTACTGTGTCAGATGGTATGGGCAGCTAGTTTGAACATAATGGGATGCATTATGGTAATCATCACTGGTTTCCTATTATCTTATTTTGTAGTCCTGTAACACTTTCATTCTTGTGTTTAATCGGTTTTACTCTGTTCTGTTTTGTTTAATTTTATTATGTGTGATGGTATGAACAGCTATTCTGAAGAAAAAGAGACATTCTAGTAACCATTGTTAATTTCCTGTTATCTGGTTTTGAAGTCCTGTAATGCTTTCATTCTTTTGTTTTAGTCTGTTTTCTTATTAATTGATTTCACTGTGTATGAGGGTATGGACAGCTATTTTGAAGAGAACAAGAGACACTATGGAAGCCATTGTCAATTTCCTATTGTCTTGTTTTGAAATCCCATAATGCTTTCATTCTATTGTTTTGATTGGTTTTTTACTGTTTTGTTTTGTTGGATTGTATTGTGTGTGAAGGTATGGACAAATATTACGAAGAAAACAAGAGACTTTATGGTAGCCACTGTTGATTTCCTGTTGTCTTGCTGTGAGGTTGTGTGTTACTTGCATTGTTCTGTTCTGATTTGCTTTGTTCTGTTTTGTATTGTTTTATTCTCTTTAAAATATAATAAAAATAAGAATAAACTAATGTAACATGATTTTATTAGTAAATTTCATCAAACATATAAAGAAGAAATAATAAAAATCTCAAAATCTTTCTGATAAAACAATACTTCTACATATTTTAGTATAGTATATAAAAATCACCAAAGGTATTATAATAAAAGAAATCAGTGTCCCTCAAAAATATAATAAAATATGAAAACATACTAGTAACTTGAATCCAACAATATCTAGAAAGATAAACAGTTATGAGCAATCAATTTAGGTTTTTCTATAGTACAAGATTTGAAATTCACTCAATGTTAATCATTAATTAACATTAATCATTCTACACTAATAGAATAAAAGAAAAACTCATAATTATCTCAGCAGTAGAAAAGAAAACATTACATAAAGCTCACCTATGATAAAAACTCTTACCAAATTAAGGAAAAAGAATTTCCTCTATTTAATAAAGAGAATCTATAGATATATTGAATACTTTTCCCCAAGAATAGGAAAAGATAACAATAGCCATTCTTAGCATTTATTATATTGGAAGTCCTAGCCAGAATAATAATGCAATAAAAGTTGTAAGGATGAGAAAGAAAGAGCATTTTTCATATCCAAAATATTAAAGAATATTAAGCAAATTTTATAATTGTACAGGCTATCAATTTTCATAAAACCAGCTGAACAATTAACTTAAAGTTCTTACAATAGTATAAAATACAAAGTGATTAACACATTCTAAACAAAATATGTGCAAAACCTCTACAATGCATACTAATATATTGCTAACAGAATTAAAGATAACTTAAAAAGTAGAAAGTTACAATGAGTCATGGATTAGAAGACTAAATATTGTTAACATATCAATTGTTCACAAAGTAACCTATTTAAAGCAATTCTGGTACAAATCCATGTAGGCATTTTAAATTGTTGAAATTAAAACAACAGCAAGAGTAAGAAAAGTTGTCAATATATACACAAATCAAATGTTATATGGTAGCCCACTGACATGCAAAACTTCTATGTTTTTGCATATTGATCAGAAAGGAGGAAAAAAAATATATATGGATTTACACAGTAGGTATATATATATATATATATATATATATATATATATATGGTTTACAATTGCCAACTGCAGACTCAGATGTAGAAGAGTTTAGAAGGTTATCTGCACGTGGGAGATCTGAAAGTTCCAGTTAAAAGTTAGAGGCTTGGAGCTTACGGCAGAGTCCAGAATCCCATGAAGAGTCTGTATTAGAAAGCCAAAAAACTTGCACTGCAAGGCTGAAGAGTCTGCATTGGAAGTCTGGAGACAAACAGTGGAGGTAAAGAGAAAGACTAGAGCTCTTCCAAAGAAACACAAGGGAGACTTCCTTCTTTGTTTTCCTTTTTAATCCTTTCAAGCTAAAAGCTTATTGGTTGGTGCTTCAGTCAATCCATTTAGTTCCCCCCAGAACTACTAAGCCAATCGGTTGGGTGGTTCTTGCTTAAATTGAGGGAACAGTTAACTACTACATCTTCTCTTAAGAAAATGAAATCAGCAAAAATCCAATGAAAAATGACACCTGAGAAGAACGGGCTTGTTTTCCAAGAGACCACCGAGTATAGGGTATGTGCCATGGGGAACGACACACCAGGCTCAGAAGGGTCAAACCTTTTGAGCTAGTGTACAGTTACCATATGGATATGTAGTTTCCAGTACTGCTATAGCTTTTCAATTTTCAAAAGAAGTCAGAAATTGGGATGTTCATGCAACTGCTTCTAATTGTTAATTTTAAGAATAATTCAACTTATTCTTTTCTAGTCATGAAAACAAAACAAAACCAAAAATATCTGGGGGTTTGAGTTTCATGTAACATCATGATATATTCTGACATAGACTTTAAGACACAGTAATTCTGTAAAGGAAATACAGACATTAGATTTAGTAGGCCTAAGCCCTTTTTTTTTTTTCCTAAATTTTGTTGTTGTTGTTGTTGTTGTTGTTGTTGTTGTTGTTATCGAAATCTTTTCATGTGCCAGGCAGTAACTTTGGGAACTGTTTGTGTTATAAATAAGGAAGTCAGAACATCAAAAATTTAAGTAGCAAATATATGGAGAAGCAGGTATGTAAGCTCAAGTTTGTATGATTCTAGAGAACAAACTTTCAACTGTTCGACTATTTTTCTCCTAGTTCAGTTCAGAACAGATGTACAGAGAGAAGTCCAAATTCAAGAAACAGTACAAGTAAAAAGTAAAAATTAAGCCCTAACACAAAGCATGTCCTGTATCTTTTAATTTGTGTTATCTTGTCCCAGTTGCCATGTGGAAGAACAGCAAAGGTTTTCTTTGCCTTGTGTTAATCTGGACCATCAGCACATGTACTCTGCACATTGAGAACCACCAGCAGCAACGTCATTGTTCAGAATTTATCAACTTCTCTGCAAGGAAAGCTCATTTGCTAGA
This sequence comes from Cuniculus paca, assembly GCA_004365215.1. Classification (NCBI taxonomy): domain Eukaryota; kingdom Metazoa; phylum Chordata; class Mammalia; order Rodentia; family Cuniculidae; genus Cuniculus; species Cuniculus paca. Next base: position 33,738 of record RJWT010000505.1, read on the forward strand.
TTTACTTAACACAGTCATTTCAACATATGGGACAAATAATTGATTTTTTGTGAGCCCAGAAAAGTGAATTATTCACTCCTGTGTTTGATTAAAATCAGCATGAGAATCCATGGCTAAGCACACAGACACAGGGAGAAGTACTGGGGTATACTTTCAAATTTGCCTGCCTTCTAGGGCTTATACCTCTATTACCTCCTAGCAAATGTGGCTACCTCAGGAGGATCTTTATATATTTCAGAGGATGAAGGTCCACAGACATGGAACATTCTTGCAAATAAGAACAGGCTATTGCTCTCACAGAACCAAAAGGACACTTGTGCTTCCAGAGGGCTCTAACTGAGTCAAGTTATCAGTACAATGTGCAGAGAGATAATCCATGGACAGATGTGGATGCTAAGCCATCTCCAACTGGACTCTTCTAAGGAGGCATTATATTTAGCTTCCTTTGTCGGAGACCCCTATAGTGAGTCCCCAGCTTCCTGCCAGGTGTTATGGCACATGATGAAAAGAAAGAGCAAGAAATGAATAGCAATACAGTGGGAATCTGGGATGTCCAGTGTTCATGGGGAACAAAAGGCCATGAGGCAGCCAGAACATTGGTATTTATTGATCACGGTTACCTTGAGGAAAGTGGTGAGGGGATTATGGCTGCATGTTCTAGATAAGTAGCTAGGCAGGCAAGACTTGTAAAAGAGGGAACAAGTCATTCTTTTGAAAGGAACAGAGTAGCCAGATTCAGGCTGTAGTTGAGTAACCTGCTTTGTGGTCAGTTCTGGGAAGAAATTTACTCTGGAGTCACACAGGCCTCAGAACAGATGTTATCTCATATCTTAGCCCCGCCATCCCACGGCCAACTTCTCAAGGCTCAACTGTGACCCTTAGGGCACAGGGTGCTAGCCCATGCGCCATCCAGGTGCTGTCATGAGGCATGAACACAGCGCTGGCCAGACTCCTTTATTAAAACTGAAAGCCAATTTAGGAAAATCACATCTACACAGACTGCACAGCTCAAAGCTAAACAAAATCACAGCTGGGTTTGGGGGGAATCGATGGGGTAGTTCTCCACATTCCTTTCCTTAATCCTCTCTTCTTCCCCATACTGCACCTGCCTCTTAATTCTCCCAACAAGTCTAATGTGGAAAATATGAGGAACAGAAGCAAAGAAAAAATAGCATTAAAATCTTTGAAAAATGCCCGTAAGGGGAAGACTGCTGAGTATGTTTGTTAAAGTCTATTTTTTAAAAATATTACTAAGCCAGTGGACATGCCCCTAGAACATTTGCAACTTGTGGGTGAGACATACACTGTGTAATACAATAAATACCACACAGAGATGTATACCCAGTGCTTTGGGACAATAGATGGTGATCAATCTTGCCTGGGCCATTTGGGAGTGGGGTAAGGAAAAACTTATGCATCTAAGTGGGAGTTAGGACAATACAACTTGAGCTCTGTGCAATGCCCAGAATGCCATTCTCCAGCTCTATACCTGACTCAGTGGTGCAGTGCAATCCTCTGTATATTCTCCTGCCCACATTGGTACCATTTCACAGCCAGACTTTATTCCCCACAGTTTTTAGTACTTTTTGATGGTTCAGCCTCTTGCTTGATGATTGCTCAGTGCCTTCGAAGGAGAGCTGGCAAATGTCCTAGAGGCAGCAAAAGATGACTGAAATGTGTCCTTCCTTGATGCAAGGGCCTGACCCATTGTTGCTCCAGCTCTTCCTGTTCTTTACAGAATAAGAAGTTAGACAACACTGGGTTTGAATCACACCTAATAATCTTAAGTTGTTAGGCAAGTTACTTCAACTCTTAGTACCTTCATATGTAAAATTGTTCTTGCACTGCTTAAATCACAGAGTCGTTATAGGTAACTAATGAAATTGTGCATAGCTACTTAGCACAGAATCTAAATATAGTAGATTTTCTACAATTGTCATTCAATGTGTCAACTGCCACTGTCATACATAATAAATGTTTAATAAACATTGTGCAGAATAAACAAGGCAAATGGCCAAACCGAGAACACCCCCCCCCATATATTTAGAGCTGTGATTATACTCTTAATCAAGTTCATTACATGTTTTACTTTCAAAGTCATCTTTCGTGGGCCTTACCATGAGATCAAGAAGAACCAAGTCCAATAGCTCTCACTACTGTGTCAATGAAGACTGTGCAAGACTGAAAACACTGAATTCACTGAGTTTGTGAGACCTGCCTCCTCTGGATGCACAAACATAAAACACAACTATATAATACAGTGTGGAAATTAAGTATGATACGCTATATCAGTTCTAGGCACATTAGTAGAGATTGAAAATAGTCTCACACTTAAACATTTTCAATGGGTGATAAATAGGGTTAATGAGTTGTGACTGAAATACTCCTGCCCCCTTAAATCTTCCAAGAAGCTTTTAAAATTGGTAAATACATATTCTTCATGATGGCTTTCTAAAGTCTGCTCTAATTCAATTTCGAGCTCCTTAGGACTGTGCAAAATGCAAAAACCTGCTTGCAGAAACATTCAAGTCCTGACACTTATAAAAAAATGAAAATGATGCTTTAAATCATTCAGCTTTCCGGAGTCTTTTGAAGTCTTGCACATTCACATTGGCTCGGTGTTAAATCTTCTTTTTGGAATAGAATCCAAGGTCAGTATTTTGTTTTGCATGTTTAGCTCTGGAAATTTGGAATGCTCTGGGCTGCTCCTTGAATTGATTTGTGTAATGTTTCACATCAATGGGAAGCAGAAGAGGAATTTAGGGGCCCTGGATCTAGTTGTGCAGTAGGATGCAATGGTGTCCACATTATAACACTTATTCTTGAAGGAATCAAACTCATTCGAGTCAAAGGAGGGATGTGATAATGAGTGCTGTCACCCTGAGTGAAGTTACCCAACATGGTGTCATAAGTATGATTCTGAAAGTTTAACAAACACATTCCCTAAAAATCTTTGTGATTCAATTATCATCACTGCAGAATTCAGTAGCTAGTTCTTGCACTGCCCTTGGGTGATGGCAATACAATCATCCATGGTAAGAGACCCTTGGCAGTGGTATTCCTGGGGACAGGAACCGTAAAATTGGAGGAAGCAGCAGTTTTGCCCACAAGTTGTGAACCCAAGACACATAGCTGTAAGGACAGGAGAGTAAAGCATGAGTGATGTTTAGATGTGAAAGACAATTGAAACATGGGCTGCATAGATGGGTCATTTTAAAAACTTGCTACTTCTGATGGAGAAAAAGATGAAGCCATTACATTTTCATCTACCTCCTGGAAACAGTGGTTGTTCCACTGAAGAACCAACATAGCTGTACTATATGGAAAAGGGGTTGATAGGGTAGGAAATCTGGGTTCAAGTACTAGTATTTCCCGGTACTAGTACACGGTTGTTTTTATTTTTTAGAATTGCTTCTGTCTTGAGATTTTAATCACATCGTTTGAAAAATTTAATTGTATATTTTGATTTTTGATAGTCAAATCTTCCTCACAAGATTGTTTTCTGCAATTTAATGAGGTAGAAATATTTTATAAATGTTATATTCCTATGTAGATGCTAATTAGCTCCATTAACACAAACATTCATTTCTTATTAGGAAATAACCTGACAAGACAGGGTTTTTTCTCCTGATAGGGAACTCGAGTCCAGAGTAGTTAAACAGACATGGTTGGTAGTTCTTAGCAGATGGCCAAGGCAGGCCGTTTCACCTAATTCATATTTACATCTCGCTTCAATGTAGCAGCCACAGCATCCACATAATTCAGTTTCATAAATAATTTGGTAACTGGAATGGAAGATCAAATATTGTTTTACCTTAGGCCTATTCTCAAGAGATTTAGAAGAAAGGACTCTTGAGAGTTACATAGATTGTCAGTTCTCTCTCTTTCTCTCTCAAAACTTTAACATCTCCACCTATGTAGGGAACAGACAGCACTATCAGTGCTTTATTTGACTATGTATGGAGTATGAACATGGATACAAACTGAAAACTGCTCTATACCTTTATTCTCATTTCACAAAGGACAAACCACTTTAACAAACTTTCTTCAAAGCTGTCAGGGTACAAACACAGATTTTAAAAATATAGCATAAGGAAAACATACTTAACATCCTTCTTGTGTTCTAGTTAAGTCAAAGTCAAGACAGGCAGGCTTTGCACACCTGTGACATATGCAGCAGTGGTCGTATGAGCTGCTGTCCTCTGGCAGTGCTGCACCATTGTGGTTTAAGTCAGTGTATTCTAAGGTGCCTGCAGAGACGAAATTGCCTAGTTGTGCATTTCTCAGCACTCGCATCTGTTGTTGAGGCGGATGACCATACCTGGATAGCTCTGTCTTCTGAGACATCTGCAGAGCCCAGTTTCTCCTTGCCTTCTCACCTATGTCTAAGTAACAAAACCATCTTCAAAGGCAGGAGAGATCACAAATTTTGTATTCCCAGAAGCAAGTAACCCTTGTTAAGGTACTTCTTGGAATAATTGATTTCTCATTTCTCTGGGCGTTTGGCAGCCACACATTTTCCCTTGCATGTCTTTCATCACAGACGCAGAAAGCAAACCACTCAGGATAATGGAATAAAGTACTACATTAGGATCTGTAAGCATATGTGCATTTATTCATAACAATGCTGAAAAAATTTAAAGCATTTAAATCAATTGCACATGTATTCACCATATAATTTAATTAGCACTATGGAAAGCACCATAAGAGCTTCTATTACGCTGTTTCCATTACAAATAATTGCAAACAAACAAAAAAAAATACTTGTAACATTAGGGATGGTGTTCTTTTTGTGATTACAAGAGGGCAATTTGTTTAAAAGCTTCACTGACGTCATGTATGCAACAGCTATTTATCATTTCAGCAAAATGCAATAAGCTGATCTTTGCCAAAGGAAATAGTTTTGTCACTATAGTACTTCATATTACTTAAGTATGCATAATGAAGCTAATAGAACTAAGTCTAGCTATCTACTTAAATTGTCTTATTTTAAAATCAGACAGAGATTTCAGGAAAAGGAAGGGAGAACAGTAAACTCAATGTTTGTATGAATAATGATAATGACAACTATCATTATTTATTATATTCCCAATAGTTGTTATATAGGGGAGCTTGATTTAACATACACGAAATTTCCAATTTTTATATATTATTCTAATTACTACAAGTAAATTCATTTTACCCATGAGGAAAGTTAAACTCAGTCACTTCCTTATACAAATTATACAAGGTCAAGTTAGAGACATAAGGATACAAAATCGTATCAAAATGCTCATACTATTTCCAATATTGAATACTGTGTTCACTAAGATACAGTACTTTAGTGTAAACAAAAGATGAAAAACCCTCTTTGACTTGCCTTAGTATTTCCTTTTAAAAAGAGCCAAGAGAATCTGAAGTGCTGATATATATATAGATAGTCTCAGAAAGTTACATGAATTCAGTTCAGTTATCTTCCACTTTCATAAAAATATTTTACTACCTTAATGAAACCAAATAAACATGGATGCTTTCCTATTTTTTCACAACAAAAACAAAAGAAGACTTTTTTCCACAACCAAAGACCAATATATAAGAAAAAACTTAAGCACTTAAAATATCAGATGTGAAAACTCATCCATACAGACTGATCCTGAATTTAATTGAGCTAAATCAGCAAATGATAATAGTTATTCCTCTTCCTCTTTCAAATATTTTTGATGAATTCCCAAAAGTATAAGAAGTCTCAATTCCCAACCATTTTTTTTCAAACAGATCACTAATTCATTAATTAAATGTAATTGATTTTTTTAAAACTGATGCTTCAAGACCTTCCCAAATGACCTGGAAGACCCACAGTATTGAAGGTACCAGTGGCAGTGCCCTATGGAACTTGACCCAAGACCAGGTTGGAGTCTTTTGGTGATGGCTCCTGGAGTTCTGAACTGAGGCTGAGTCAATCTCAGTGGAGACCTCTGTGCCTTTTTTGAAATCTAGATTAATGAGGTATAGGTATGTTATCAAGCTTTTCTAGAGAATATCTGTTCATGAGGCGGTAAATAGGCATGCATATGGAACTTGTCATTGTGAATTTTGGTCAGATACATCAAGTCACAAAGTGAGGCAGATCCAGCGTCCCATCTCAAGGTGGAAGTGGCACCTGATATATCTGAGATAATAGACTTTTTGTCAGAACTGGGGAATACAAAAACTGGTAATCCTGACTCTCATGTTGAAAGGGAAATTAGAATTTTAAATAAAAGTCTGCCAAGAAAGCTGTAAAGACCAAGTGGACACGTGCAGACCAACCTGATAATAAAACATTTCTTTCTTTGTGTAAACTCGTCCAACAGATGACCTTAAAATGTAACTTGAAATGGTCCTTTGTGCAACCCCTGACTTTACTGCCTTTGTATAACCTTGCAAAGTAACTCAAAATGTAATTAGACATTTCTTACTTTGTATAGCCCATGCTTTTTATAGCTCATGGCCTTACAAAGTAACCTAAAAGGTTTATAAACTCCCTTAGCAACCCAAGATGTCACCAGGTCTTCCAATCTTCATGTACTAAATCTGCCTCGGTACCTCCCCCTTGCTTTCCCCATAAAACTTCGAAACCCTGCCCAGCGGGGCTCTTTGGGAGAGATCGCAGTCAAGCCCACCGATGTAATAAACTGCCTCCTAAACCTCCTCGGTGCCATTTCTTCCTGTGTTTGTCTGTATTCTGTTACAATGTTAGCTATATGCTGCTTCAAAGCCCCTTTCTTATCTTGCAACTATGGTTTTAGGAACAGTGGGGTGCAGGTGCACAGTAGGCTTACTATCTGGAAAGTCATTTTGAAAGGTAGAGTGAGGCACCTTGGTCTCACTGTGCTTGGAAAGAAATATAGTTGGAGTTATGATATGTATAAAAATCGTGGCACTGAGGAAGAATCTGGCTAGCTATCAAATAGCTTAAAAGAAGAAAATTTGGAATTTTGAGGACAAGGTCTAAGCTACAAGTACATGGAAAAAACTGAGACTGAACTATTTGAAGAAGTGAAATATATGTGACACATGTTAATATCCACAAGAGAGTATATGTTAGAAGACACACTAAATGACCAAGTAGAAAAAAATGACTTGACTATTGTTAATTGTCCATCCTTAGGCATCAGCCACCGCAGGTGTATGCAATAAGAGAGGTAATAGTTGGATATATTGAGGAGACTAATAGCATGGTCTTCTGTTTGGATGCCTGATTGGGTCATTGCGGCTGCTGTCTGTTCTCCTGCCAGCAACAGAGACTAACCATAAGCTCCTGATAGAGCAATATGGCTGTGTCTTCATCCAGCTGGCCAATTGATAAGAAGGTGACTATATTGGAACTTTCGTCTGGTAAGTATCACATTTTTTAACAGTGCTAGATACATCTTTTAGGTGTAGACTTGCTTTTCTGACTCTGTACTTTTCCAGTGGCTTAGACAGTGTTCAGTCTTCCCACAGGGAATCTGATACACAATGTTGGGTCAGACCACAGGACTTACAACAATGTAAATATTGATGTGGGCCCCTCCGCACATGAGATTGATTGGTAGATCACGTACCATACCATCCAGAGAAGATTTGCAGACAAAGATTTGGAAAAGTCTGTGAATATCAGCAGAGAAGGTAGCTGATGCTGAAGGGGCTTTAGAATGAATAATAGAGGAAAGAAAAAAACAGTTGTGGCCTGAGAATATACACAGTGGCAGAGACTGCTGGGTATCCAACTAATTTCTCCCTTCAAGCCTCACAGAAAGAGAAATACAGGAGGCGCCGCTTCCTGAGTAGACACAAAGTGAATGTGCAGCATGAAGGGTCCGAGTGTGAGAGACGCAGGGATGTACTGCCCAGGTCCCCTCTTGACCCAGCTGTCAGCACCTTTGGAGTCTGCTTCAGCCACAGGTTGTTCCCCCACAGGCTCGCCCTTCCCAGGGCAGGCTATATGCAGTGAGGGATAGAAAGTAAAGAAAAAAGGCTGGGTTAATCCAGTGCATGCAGGACTGCACTGATGGCCGTAGTGACCAGTGACCTCCCCATGGGGTGCAGTGAAACTTGGTTGGACCTGAATCATAGTTCAGTGGCCGCCTCTACCAATCTGCTGTTTCTCCTCCTTTTACAGACACTGGGTCCTAACGAGGACCTTCAACTCCTGTCTCCATCCTAGCCATCTGCTACAGGAAACTCTGCCATGAAACAGTCCTCCATTAATAACTATCTGGGAAATGTTGTAATAAAAGATTAGTATAAATGAATTGTCTTCATTCTCAATTATCAATACTTTAAAAATAACAATTATTTTAGAAATGATTACTACCACATTTATATATTAAACTTTTCCATTGGATTTTCATTTAAGTATGTGTGATCATGAATTTGATACATGCAGAATAAAGAAAAAAAATCATTTCCTGAAGGACTTATTATACCTGGAAACTAAGAGGAATTGTGTGGTAGGATGAGGCACCATGCTGATGCTAAGTGGCTTACTGCTTTTGAGGCAGCTGTAGGAGCTAGGGTAAAGAAGGGAAGGTAGACTCAAAATACTGCTTAAAATATTACAAATAAGAAAGTAAAATAAACATAGACTGGACTTTATGGAGCACACAAAAAGGAGGGGTTTGAGCAGGTTTGGCTCCTTTCTTCAAAATATCTGCTCCTGTTTAAAAATGAAATACTCCAACAATTACTTGAAAAATCCCCACATTTGTGAGATTAAGTGCACTGTTCTACTGATAGGAAGTGCTAGGGACTGAATTGTATCCTCTGCAAATTTCTTAGGTTGAGGTCCTCGTACCTAATATGACTGCATGATATTTGGAGACAGGGATTCTACCAAATAATAAAGGCTAAACGAGGTCAGAAGGGTGGAATTCTCTGGTAAAATAGAGGGCAAGGGGGAGAAAAAGAGATCTCTGTCTCCACTTGCAGGCATAGGGGAAAGGCCATTTAGGATTTAGTGAATAGGGACAAATTTCAAGGCAGAAAAGTTCTCACCAGTGACTTACTTGCCTCCAGCAACTGGATTTTGGATTTCCAGCCTTCATAACTGTGAGAAAAGAAATTCATATTGTTGAAGTCACTCAGAAGATTGCATTTTGTCATGGCAGCTTGAACTGAAATTATCCTAGAAGGAGAGATGGCCTCTTTCCTGTCAGAGTTTATATTTTGCCAGAAACAGAAAATACTGGCAAGCCCCATGTCAAGAAGGGAAATGTTCCAAATTCATGTGTTGTGTATGAGTAGGAAAGAGGGAAGATAATATGCACACATATAGCCCACTTTATTTTAGTTTGATATACAAACTTTATTTGATTATAAGATATTTATAATCTTATAATCCTGCAAGTACAATATGAGCATGTTGGATGAGAAACATAAGGGAAGGAAAATATTCTTTGAGCAAAGACCCTACAGAGGGTGCACAGTTTGTAGGGTAGGGGTAGTGTAGGGTAAAATTCATGATATAATCTTCTGATTTAAATAAGATTGCAAAATTAAAATGAACAGAAGCCACAGCACTTAAATGCAGAGCTGCACTGACATAGAAACAGACATTTCATGCTCAAGAAATGTCAGTTTTCTATAAATATATAGGTTCAGCATTTACCAGCAGAACTTTTCATTGTACAATGATTCAAAACAAGATGAGTATACTGGGCCAACATTAGGACTCCAGTCCCAGAAGAGGCCTTTACTGTGTTTTTCAAAGATGTCTTTGTCTGTGCAAAAATAGAAGTTAGTTGAATATGAGCTACAGTCAGAAAAAATGCATTCATTTATTTCCCAGTTGAAATGAATAAGACAAGTCATTAAAAATAAGGACTTGTCATTAAAAACATTCAGCCAGACAGGTATGGTGGCATACACTTGTAATCTCAGCATTTGGAGAGGCTGGAGGTAGTAGGATATTTATTTTAAGCCTGACCAGGCAATTTAGAGACCTAGCAAAACCCTGTCTCAAAAGGAAAAATGTGCATGTAGCTCAGGGAAAAGATCCTGTGTTCAATTCCCAGTAAAACACACACACACACTTGGGGCATTCAACTAACTTGCATAAAATCTCATTTTCTTAATTATTTTAAATCTAAAATTTGGGACTAGAAGAATATTAATATTTGTATTCTCATTACAATTATCTCCTATCTCCAACACTCTTCTGCATCATCTCTTTATTCTCTACCTGCTTGCAAAATATCTATTCTACAAGTCCAACGTGAAAACCTCACTTCCTCCATGACACATTTTTCTGATAACATGCTTTTAGAGCTTCCTAGGATACCACGTGTGCTCTGATTTATCTTGTTCAGGGTTCAGCGCTCATTTGAAAACAGAACTCTCATCCCTTGTCTTCAGTTTCGGGTCATTTTGTTCCATTTTGCCTCTTATTATTTCTACACTATCATTGCCTCTTTCTCTCAGTCTTACTCTCCTGTAAGACACAGTATGTCTTAGATACTTTCTTTTTATTTCTGAATCTTTCTCTTCTGTTTCTTACATTCTCTATTTGACTCTTCATTTCACTTTTTGTCTTCAACAGTGATCATTCTAAAAATTAGTTCAGCTGTAAATATATATTCATATTTAATTTCTAACTCTTTTTCTTCTTTCTGTTATTTTGGCATAGCATGCTGAATTTATATTATGTGTTTGTTTCCTTCTCTAATCTCATCTAATCTTCACAAAATAGTTTCTAAGGTTTCCTAACACCTCGATGTTTTGTATTTCTTCCAGGATCCATCTTTCTGTTTTCCCTTTATTTGTTGATGTTGGTTTTACTCAGATTAGTGCGTGGTTCTCCATGGGTTTGCTCATGTCCGTGTTTGACTTAGCTTAATGGAGCCAGGTGCCCTGGGAGCATCCTACATTTCTTCCATTCTTTTCTCCCGTGGATTTCTAACCTGTAATGAAGGACTGAGACAGTTCTGGGTGTGTAACCAGATGGTTCAAGTAACATGCTCTTCTTTAGGCACATGGTCATGGAGTCTCCTCAGGGTTGGATCTCTCTGTTGTCCAGTAAGAGATGGAGCCTGGTAGTTGAGAACTTCAGTGTGGTTTTCTTCTAGCAAAACTGCCTTTTGCCTACTCTTTTCTCATAGGAATTTGTAATTTTCACTTAGATTGAATTTGAGCCCTCCCAGGTACTCAGGATATTTTCTTTACCTCTTGGGTTTTAGCCTGGGATATAACATTTCTGTGACCGATGCTGCTAATGCATGTGTGTGTGTGCATGTGTTGGAACCAACTGGCACAATTACTTTAATTTTTGCTCTTTAATTAGTAGTTCTGAACGATTCCTCCAGGAGGCTTTTTGTTTTGCCAATTTTTTGCATGTGTTATCAATTTGAGTTTGGTGTTTCTCCATATCTATGATTATCTTCATGATGATCTTCATTTTCTTTTGCTTTATGATGTGGTTATCCAGTTTCATCAGGCCCAGTCCATCTGTTTTTTATGCTTTCAGATTCTAACAATATCCGATTTTTGTTACCCATCTGTTAAGACTTATCATGATCTAATGTTAAAATGTATATTCTTATACTATATTTTACTTAGTTTATTGTCTGGACAAATGTAAATGAAAAAAATTCATTTTTATCATTAAAATGACAGTAAATGACTATAGTTGAGAAATAAGGAGGCAACTTTTAATCTTTTTAATGCAGAACTAGATCTTGGTTATATCTTTTTATTTTTTTAAAATAGAATAGAACAAAACAAAACAGAATAGAGTCAAACACAACATAGCATTTCAGAACAGAATCTTGGCTATATCTTAAGGTTACATAAGGCCTCTAGTTGTTCATTACTGGTTTACGAGATTTCTATTCCAAAGGCATTTGAGTTTTAACGGGGAACTCTTGTAGCACAAAAGTTTGCAAGACTAAAAGAAATTAATCTCTAAAAGTGAAATTGGAGACATTAGGACAGAGCTCTTGGGGCAAAGAGAGGGGAATGTTTGAATGGAAGACTTTTCCCTGCCTGCAAATTGTATCATGCCTATCAGAAAGCAAGCTTCAGTAAGGGAAAGTAGGAAATCATATAATGCTATGTTTCCTATAGGAAGTAAAATTTACATTCAACAGTCAAAAGTATTAAAGGGATATCATGATAACATCAAATTATTTACATATTTTGAAGAATATATGCCATTTCTTTAGAATATTGTATAAAATCCTGCCTTGAACTATTACTTATTCTCTATAATTTCTTTCCTGCTACCTTCCACTAAACATATCATTCAGATGATTGTATGAAATGAGCAATATTAAATGACATTCATATCCATGAGTTTGGACATAGAGCCACCTAAGGGGTAAGTAGTAATATTTTGGAATAATTGATAATATTGAGTCATATTGTATTGAGTTGAACAAACTGCAAAAATTCCAAATTCCCATAAAGGAAATTGAGATTGTGATTATAAAATATAATACAATTAAAAATGTTTTCTCATTTGAAATATAGTGGATCAGATAAATGGCTTGCCTAAGTAGTTATGGACTTTAGGTTACATAATAATTTTTCTCTTCTATTTCATTAAATCATATACAAGAGAAATGAATCTTGGTTTCCTTTTCCTCCTTATTTTTATATATATTTTACTCCTGAACATGAAGTAAGTAGAAGTCGTAAATAAAATTTGCAAGCTGCAAAACTCATTGAGGTTATAGGAAATAAGTGTCTTTTTACTATTATGTTTGAAGAAGTAAAGTAAGAGAGAGCATTGAGATGGAAAGCAGAAAAGAAAGAAATACAATGTAATATAATATAAGAGAAACTTAAAATGAAATTTTGATCCCAAGAAAAGTACACATTTTTCCTTTTCTTTTAAGCAACACAGTTGTTTTTATTTATAGATAAATTTGAGAATTGGAAAAAGAGGTTTTCAGTTATCATTGTATAACAAATATAGACGAGTATTTAAATAGGCCCTTCATTAGATAAAATAAAAAATTATATATACGTAAGTATATATAGGAACAAAATTTCTGGTCATCTCAGGCAATCTGATGTCTGAACTGAGTCTGAGTTAGACCACTTTTGTATTTACTTTGGATCAGAGAAGTACGATGTCTCATTCCTTCATATATTAATTTTTCTGGAAACATCTCTCAGCAAATGCACAAAATACTTTGAACATTAGATCACTAAATAAATGAAAGGTTTGGGAACTGTTTCTCTCTCTTTCTTGCTTTCTTTCTTTCTTTCTTTCTTTCTTTCTTTCTTTCTTTCTCTCTCTCTTTTTCTCTTTCTTTTCGTTAGAAGAACTGTTCTCTGTTTGCTTTTTTATCCCAGGGTGACCGCTCTGGAAATAGCAGATGTTATGCATGAGAAGAAACTTGTTAAATCAGGTGTCACCAAAAGAGCAGGTGTGCCCTCAAGGAAAAAAATATCTTGTTTTCATGAAATTATCTTCTTTTAATCAAAATAAATGAAAAGAAAAAACTCACAAGACCATATCAACACCAGCATCTTTTTTCTCTCTCCCTCTCACATTTTCCTCTGACACTTAAGCAGCTTTTTAATCTCTTCATTGTTAAATGATCTACTAAGTAAGCATTCACTAAGATAAGTACTGAAATCTGGAAAGAATCATTCTGATTGAGTTTCACAAGCAGCTATTCAATCTCATAAAGGTAACTTTTTAGATTAAAAACTTAACAGTAGGAAGATTACAAGAAGATGGTAGAACAGATAAAATAAAGCACTATAAATGCAAAGAGAATTTTAGATAATCGATGTGAGAAGGCATTGTAAATATAGTGTCCCCAAATGTATTTTATGCTATGATTCAAGAGATCAGATGAGGAGACAATTAGAGCATGATAGTCTGGAATGAGAAATTAAGATATTTAGATCAGAGAAGAGGCTGAAGTATTTCATAATTGCATGCTTGATCCATTTATACAAAAAAAGAACAATGGAAAAATTGTAGTGGTTTGGAAAGAAGTATAAATACAATGAGAGCCCTGGTAGCTGGATGGCTGATATTACAAGAAATTCAACAGTGTCAAAACTCCATGAACCTATGCCTGTCTGGAAGTGGAGTAAGGCTGAAGCACCAGGGTTTATGCACATCATTGTTTTTAGAAATTTTAAATGATCTCACCCTGGCTTTTATTCTCCCATCGAGAACACTTTCTTTCTTTCTACAGCACTTGGTATTTTATCATTATTCATCCCCTAGCTCTTCTCTCAATACTCCACCTTGTTTTTGTTAGTCCATGGTGTCAAAAAGCAAATAGAAGGGCCTTTCCCAGGAATGAACTTCTCATCCATTTCACACTTCATGCAGGCATTTTAGGGGGAAAAAATGATACTGTTGGCCAAAGCTGGAGTAGGATATGTGTTTTTTATTTAATATAAGCATGTAAGGTTTGCATTATTAAGTATTGTGGAAGCAAATGAAAGAAAAGGGTTCTAGTTGGCTCAGAAACATCAATGGGCAAAGATGGGCTTAAGCTTTGCTTTGAAAGGTAGGAGAGACACACATAGGAGGAGGACAGAGGAGTGAATGAAGTAGAAGAAACAAGACCAAGACCATAGTGACAGGAATTGAGCTGTTCTTAGAAGAAAGAGTAGGCTAAATATTTTAAAATGTCAACCAGATCATGGGCCTCCTCCACCTTTAAAATCCTCCAGTGGTTGCTCATTATGACTGGAATAAAATACAAATAACCTCCATGAACTTTAAGGCCATGCATAATCTAGATAGACTTCTTGCTGCCTACTGCTCAGACGTCATCTCCTATCACTCTTTTGTGTGTGTTCATTCTGATTTAGTGAGTGGGTCTTTTGAACTGAGAATTCCAGGGATTGGAGATACAAATTCAGTGGTAGAGCACTTGCCTAGCATGCATCTAATCCCTAGTACCTGAGAAAAGAAAAAAGTTAAGTGAGGAATTGGCTTTTAAAAGCTCATCACGTGAATCTAATGAAACAAGTTTGGAAACCATTTCCTCAAGATAATCTTAGGAAAAAATACATGAAAGTTGCTCAACTCCAGTATGGTTGTGTAGGAATAATAGAAAAAATGATAAGGAAAAATGAAAGCATTAAAAAGAGACAGTTTATCACAATATTTTCTAGAGTCAGCATTGTCAATGGGAATTTTTAACCATGTTTTCTTCCCTCTTTCTGGTCTCTGAGAAACTCTTTCAGTTAATTGACCCAATGCACCAAGTAGATTGCCTATTTGACAGGTCCTATTGGCCCCTGGTGGAATAAGCACTCTGGGGAGAGGCAACCTAGGTAAATACAGTGCTACCCTTGAACTGAGCCATAAGCCAACTGTATGCGTGTCATATGTTGAAGAGCACAAACAATGTTTCATTAAAGGGAGTAAATGTGGTTCTAAGAGCAAGTTCTTTATATCAAAATCACATATGTGAGGGATTTTTTTCCCAGTGATAAAGTTGATATTCTGCATGACATTTTGGAATGTCACTGTGACTCTTGCACTTATAAAATAGAAAAATAGAACTACACATAGGAATCTGTAGAATTTGTACCAAAGATGGAAAAAAATCTCAGAAATTGAGCAGCTTTTAAATTGAGGACTATTCCACGTTTATCTGTATTTCTCTTTGTGGTTTTGACTATAGCTTGATTTCATATCATACTGTGTTCATTGGTCATATAATATATGTCTGTTGAAATATACTCGTGCTATGGGGATGAATACCTTTTGTAATATTGTCAGTATTCATTATCTACAAGTATTGTTTACAAGTTACTTTGTACAAAACAATTTCAGATAAACAACAAGACTATTTTTAAGAAGTCAATATTATAATAATAATATGATACATCGTTTATGATATATCCTAGACTGGATATAGTGCAGGACATATTGAGGCATTCATATCACAAAATTATGTTGATAACATGAAAATAGGATTATAAAAATAGTTTAGAGCTTCTCTATTTTCCACCGTGTTTAAAAGTATTTACACAAAAATTCCTTCATTGCTTAACTGAAAACTACAAAAATAGAACTAAGAGTGGGCATATGCCAGATGTTTGCCTAGCATTGGAATATATCCATGGGAGGACTGTAAAGGTTATTTACTGAGAGCGAGTCTAGATATAATCTACTTAAACATTTAAAAATTTAAAATTAAGGGTTAGAAAAAATTTACCTGTCTTAGAAGATTTCAAAGTGTTATTATTTGTACATACAAACAAGAAGATTTAACGGTTAGTGGCTGATAGCAAGATATAGCATTGGGATATATGAGTATGGGGAAAGTATATGAATGCATTTCCATTCTGTAATTGTGTGCTCCATCATGCCATATGATATTGAACATACAAAATGTGAGATTCTTTACCATCGATATGGGTTAAGTTCAGTTATTAATAACTGATAAAATTTTGGAGGCTTATCAAAATTCATATACACAATTTATGCTTTCCAACTAATAAAATAGTAAGGTAATAAAACACTAATCAATTTCTTTCAGAGTTGCTGATATGTTTGCTTTGTCTCAGATGAGAAAGTAGAGGAGATTATATATGCCAAGTGAAAGGAAAGACTGAGAAAAGATAATGGACAGACACTTGAAAACTTAGAATTTGCTTAGGATTTGGGGCAAGTGCAAGAGTGTTTCAGGTCATTTCTCATTTCATCCAAATAAATCTTTTTAGTCTAGATGATACATCTAAAGGGATATAATCTACAAATTCTTCAAGTGACTTAACTTTCCCCAGATATATTTTGTGTGACTGGAAGGCTCTGCTCAGGAAATGAAGGTTTCTAAATTGTGGCTGGTTTTATCAAAAGAGGAATCTTCCCTCAGAGAGAGGATCAGCGATATGAGGAAAGGTTTTGGCCGGCAGCAGTAGCAGAGTCTGTGTCACCCTGCTAGCAGCAGAGTAGAGGTTGAAATCTAAAAATGAAATATGCTTTATGAAGAATGCATCCTCTTTGTCCTTCTTTCAGATATGACCTGTTCTTTTTGACTTAGCACATGTCCTTAGACTGGCTGCCCATGGTGAGGATAAATTGTGAGAGAAAAAATAGGTCTTGGAGCCAGTTCTTTAATTCTTTAATTAATAGTTGGGGTTCGCACCACTTTATATCAGATTTCAGAGAAGTTTCAGAGAGGTTAGATTTCTATTACTTGCATCTGATCTCTGCCTAAGCAGGCATACCACCCACAACATAAATGGGAGCAAGGAGAGAAATGGAGTCAAAGGGGAAAATTGGTGTGAAGATGATTTATTCCAACAAAACTTGGGCAATGTGTCCCTGTCACCTATCAGCTGTCAAAAATGCCCCTGGCCCTTTTATTTACTTGTTTCAGTACCTACTTCTAGAAATTAACAGTCTTTGGAGTGGCACTTTAATTAAAACCTGAAGGAAAGTTGTTGGCGTGAATTTGTGTACATGGTTAAGTATCCATGTGTGATTATATTTTTATATGATGTTTGAGTTTACGTGCTTTGCTGGTATGTTGATATATTTATAATTATATACACTTCTAAGTCTCATGATACTTTCTGCACTTGAATTTTTTAAGGCATTATTTGTGTTTTGAAAAAACTATCTGTAATTACATTGAGCTACATCTGAAATTGTAATAAATGAGCATATTCTTTAAAGGAAACATATCATAGATCCTTTCAAAAACAATTGGTTATTCTAAACAGTGATAAACCTACCTTATTGTAATTTTTATGATGTTTTATAACTTATAAAATTTTAAACAAGAAAACTAGATGATAGTACTAACTCTGGTCGTAAGACAAAAATAAGACCCAAACACGCTCTCAAACGGGCCAATGCCTAGAAAATCAAAATCTTAGGCTTCTACCTATGTGAAAACTCTGGTTAGATTTTTTCCACACAGGGCTTTCTCTCAACAGGGTCAAGATGCATCAGCTTTTTTCCCACTTTTCTTATTTGTGGCACAGTCTAAGGCCTGATTCCTTCTCTTCTGCTGTACCCTGAATAACCAATGGGTATGACCCCTTCTGAAAGGAACTTTTCTCTTTAAGTCCCAAACTCAGAAATCCTTTAGGAGAATTTCCTCAGTTAGGGCAAAGCTATGACCAATACAAGTGATTATCAAAACATCAGACTCCAGCAACATAGTTACTAAGATAGAAAAAGGAAAAAAAAATCAATCTCTCTTTTTAAAGAGCTTACACTTCGGTTGGAATGAATCCTAACAGTGCAAAGAGCATGTGATGTTTTTATGTCAGTGCAAAAAAGAATATGATTATCAAGACTATGTTCTGATTTACATAAACTGGAGGCTGAGTGGATTACCTGCCTCCACTGTTCAGTGTACACACCGTGAAAACTCATCCAGTGGCTTCCCTGTGCCTGTTACATGTCAACACTTATCTGACAAGCCATAGTCACATCCATGTTGACAGAAGAAAGAGTGATTCCAAAGAGGAGCTTTACAGGCCAGTTTTTTTTTTTTTGAGTCAAAATAGAAGAAGGACATTTTTATTGCCAAGAAAAGAATCACATTCAACTGGGACCTTCTAGACAACAGAGAATCAAGAGACAGGGATACTTGATATTTTAGATTCAGCAACAGAAAAAACAACAGTAGCCAGGGATTTAGCTCAGTGGTTCAAGTGCTTGCTTGGAAAGCACAAGGTTGGGAGTTTGATCCCTGGTACCCCTTCCAAAAATAAAACAATACTATAATTGATGGGATCTGTTCAGCTGTGTATACAAATTAGGGCATCCTGGCAATTGTCGTTTTGCAAACAGATATATGTGGGTGGGCTTAGTGGGGTTATGAGAAAGGCTTGCATGAAAGAGGGAGATGACAGTGAAGTGTAGATTTTGGAGTAAGGGGATAGTGAGGACAATCCTTACCTAAGGCCAAGAGGAGACTATTGCAGAGATGCCACTGTATTAGTTTGCGAGAGCTACCATAGCAAAATACCATTAACGGAAAAGCAATTTTCTTTCAGATCTGGAGGTTACAAGTTGGAGATGAAGGTGCCAGTAGCATCAGTTCCTTCTACAGCCTCTTCTTGCAGGTCACTCTGTTGCTGCCTCTGCACATGATCATCCCTCTGCACAAGTGCTCCTAGTGCATTATATCCTAATCTCCTCTTGTAGGACTCTAGTCAGATTGGATTTGGTTCTCCTTTAGTAGCTTCATTTTAATTTAATTTCTTTGAATACTTTATCTTCAAATACAGTCATATTAGGATACACTAGTGATTAGATCCTCAACATGTAAATTTTGGAGAACAATTAATTAATTAATTAATTAATTCTATAACACCTTCTTGGCCATACACTCCAAGGCACTACGAAAAAAATCTGAAGAGTAAGCGAAGCTACAAAGTTGGATTTTGTTTGTTCCTCTTTCAGTGTTTTAGCAATGCTAGCTGTAGGTTGACACATATTCCATGTGCTTACCATTTCCACCTATGATGCTACCTCCACTTCTGGTTTTATTAAGGTATTACTGATAAGCATCTAGTATAGTTGTCCAGACAGATGTTTACAGGTTCCTTTGATACTTGTCTTAGATTAGGAATTCCCAATCAAATGCTGATGGGAAATAAAAACACAACATAAATGATAGAGCTGGCAGAGGATGGGTTAATAGGAGTGTTGGGATATATGAGGAATTGAGAGCACATGACCCTTCCAATGGGGACATACAGCTGAGGACTTGCTGATTAGAGCCATGTGGAAGTTCTGGAGGTTCTAGAGTTGCAGATTTTCAAGAGAAGCTGAGAATATTGATTTTAATTGTTTAACATTTTAAAGTTTTGTGAACTATTTCAAATGAAATAAACTATTATGTAAGTTCAAAGTCTACATTGTCTTATAAAGATTGTTTTTTTCATCTTTTGGAGATGCTATTTCAGAGCTAATAGCCAACACAGAACTCATGGAGAATAGGGAGGAATAGAATAAGGTATTCACTTATAGAAGAAGGAGACATTTTATTTTTCCAAATTCATTTTAGGTGAAGAACTCACCATGCGTGTGCTCTTGAAAAAGTGCTGCTTACAGTGAAAAGAAAACTACCTGGTCTTCCCAAGCAATACCAAACTGTTCACTCTAAAGAGTTTCAATCAGAGAGGAAGAAAAGTTAGGGGGAGTGGGGAACAGAAGAAGGGAGGCAGAGAGGTGAGACAGTGAGTAGGAGAAAAGTTTTTTCTCAGAAGGCGGAAGTCATTAAGCAACCAGAGAGGCCTCAATGGAAGTGAGCATGTGTATGTGGCGGGGTGTACTTGAACTGGGTATAAAACATGAGTGGAAAAGTGGCTTTTAACTTTAGGATGTGATAAAGGCAGAAATAGTAATATTGTCTTTGGGAAGTAGTGAGAACTCACTCTTGATTATCTAAGAATGGAAGCCATACTTCTGTAACGTTAAATGAAACCTATTAGAGTTTCTAGTTTGGTATTATCTCTGGTTGGGTTTCTAGCCTTGTGCTCTTTGCTAAACTAAGAAGGATATGTGATAGAAGAAAAGAACATGAAGAAAGCCTTTTGCTTAAAGAGGAGAAGTCCACAAATTTTTCCATATGATCTCTGTTCAATTACTCAACTCTGTGGTCACTTGAAAGAAGTCAGAAAGCAAACAAATTAGTGTGGCTGGGTCCCAATAAAATTATATTAAGGGCAAGACTTAGTGCACAGACCATAGTTGGCTGATCTTTGTTCTGGAGGAAAAAGACACTCAAAGGTATGCTGAGGGTTGTAGAGGAAAGGAAAAGTTTACAGAGAATTATCCTGAAGAGTGTCTAGTATGACACTGGACAAGCTCAAAATGATTAACTTTTTTGAAACTATTGGACAGTAAGAAATAAAGACAACAACATGGCAGGGAAATGGTAAATAGTGATCTTTTCAAATGCAGAAAGAAATGCATAGCACTAAATGGGAAAATTAAGAACCATATGGATTAAGAGACAAAGCCTACCTGAGGAGACGAAAATGGAAGAAGAAAAGCCAGAACACAGAAGGCAGATCATTCAGGGACAATAGGTGATGATATAAGCTTATTGTAATAAAAGGAGTCATTAAGATGGTTTGGGCTCTACTGGGAGCTACTTCTACTGGGACTACTTCTCTGAACTGGGGGCTCATCAGCCTTACTAAAC
Source organism: Cuniculus paca (assembly GCA_004365215.1). NCBI lineage: Eukaryota > Metazoa > Chordata > Mammalia > Rodentia > Cuniculidae > Cuniculus > Cuniculus paca. Next base: position 54,842 of record RJWT010000505.1, read on the forward strand.
GAAACCTGATTTTTCCTGTCAGCAACTGCTCCCAATTGCTTACTTCACCTCTAATCAACTACTTCCATTTTGAAGGGCAGATGGGAAAATGAGAACAGTTTGGCAAAGTGGACTGGGTTTGTGTGAGCCTACTCACACCATGTGCAGTGGATGTTTCTCCTGATTTCTGAAAGCTTTGTCTATTCTGGGGAAGTATGATGATCCCATAGCATACTGTGAAGTCTACAGAATAGGAAGACTTGCAGATGTCATTAATGCAATGTTCCCAGCTGATATGTTTATCAAGCCTTATTTTCCAGTTTAACAATTTGAGATCACCAAATCACTTATCATGACTCCTTACTTGCCAATGTTTCCTCTTCTTTCAAGACTTGCCACGGAATCATTTCACAGTATGTTTTCATGACAGTGGGTATAGGATTCACTGTGGTTTTGTAATAAATTTGCACCTGCCAGATTTGTCTAAAGAATTACAAGGTCTCTTTCCCAAGCAGAGTGAAATGAATATCACATCAAAAATAACACCTAGGAATTAAAATAAAGGTGCTTTGATACAACTTAGATAAACCTAAGTCTGTTTTAGTTTTTCTCCCAGGGTAATTCCTGATCTCTGAGATATTGCCCTTTGTGTGAAGCAGATGAAGTGGGGATTCTCTTAGAGAAGAACTAAATGTGCTGGTCTCCATCCTTAGGCACTTAACTGACATCTTACACCCCTCCTTGTGCAGGCAGTCGCTGGCTTGGAGTCTCACACAAGAGTTGCTTAGTGAGTGGGAGGCAGGTTGGATGGATGAATAATTCCAAAATTCCCTTGTGCTTCACAGGTTGAGGAGGAAGTCAGTTAATGTCCCTTTCTCTTGTGATTTTCTCTTTCCTCTGCAAACTAACACTTGGATTGGAATGCACTCCAGAAAAGAAAGATTTTTATTTAGTAATGTGAAAACTAGGCAACCTACTTTCTAGTTTTTGGTCAAACTGGAACCATTGCTACAGAAATATTTTGAATTGATAGACAGCTGGATCTTATTTCTGCACACTGGTCTACAACCCATGAACTCAAACCTTGAGTATTTTAGGGTGGCTTGTTAACGTCTGTGCTGTGATTGGCACTAATCACAACTTTAATTATGATATAATTACACAAAGACCATCATGTGATTGGAACATAGTCAAAGGCTCTTCCTAACCATGCTTTGTCCACACTTTTCCTTTGTCATCTCTGCTTTTTCTGTACATAATTAAAGTCTATGGAATTCAGGACTAAATCCAATACTTAAATAATTCATTGTATATTTAACAGACAAGCTGTACTCTTCACTTATTGAAGGTACAATTAAAAATACATAAAACTTTAATTCATATAATGTTTAATTGGTAGGTTTGAAGCCAATTATGGCACTGATGTACTCTTTCCCTAATTTTAAATCCTATATTATTTTTCATTAAAAACATTCAATTAAAAGAAGTTGTCTTTAAATATCAGGAAAGCTGTCACTGAACTCAGCAGGTGGTGGCTGTTAGCAAAGCTGAGATCACTTGGGGAAATGGTTCCAAAGGTATCACTTTGTGATAAGCACTGTGAGGGAGAACACACACACACACATATACACTCTTGCAATTTTCTATAATAAAAGCTAAAGCATATAGCCCAGCCAGAATAATAAAATAGAGATGACTTAACACATGTAAGACCACAAAATTAGCAGTCTTAAAAAAGATAGACATGCCCTAGGACCCAGGATTACTCAGTTTAAAATGTTAGATGCTGCTGGATAATCTCACCCATGTATTTGGTTCTGTTCTGTTCTGTTTTCAGAAAGACTTTTATGTCTAAGAAAAAATTCAAATTTTGGTGAGGTTAAAGACCTCATCTGAGCCAGGAAAATTATTTTGGCCCCCTTGTTTGTCATTACATTGCAGAAGGGGGCTGTATTTACTATTTCTGCTTTTAGCCACAGGAATTTAAAATATCATATACCCTCTCCCTTTTGTATCTTTTTTTCTTAATTTCTATATTTTCAATGCTTCCCTCATCAAATATCATGAATGGAATTTTTCTTTGTACTGGAGGGTGAGTATGATTCATAATTAATGTAAAAAGGGGTAGAATCACATAGTGTCCAAGAAAGGCAAACTTATTTCACAATTGTGTTGCTGTCTATGCTAAACTTCCACTTCAGGGCTAGTATTTAAATGCTAAAGATTGGTAAGTTGCATCCAAGCTTCATTGCTTATTACTCACCTCATCTCTCATGATTTCCTACCTTTTTTCCAGGGTTAATATATACTCATTTAACTTCTGTTTGAAGATTTTCAGTGAAATCCAGATGTCATATCCCACTTAGGAAAGACTCCAATTTTTTTTAAAGAGACTAGAACAAAATGTAACAAAACAAAACAGAATAGAGTCAAACACAACATAGCATTTCAGAACAGAACACTGCAAGCAATACAGGTCTTCAAAACATAACAACAGGAGATTAACAATGGCTACCCTAGTGTCTCTTGCCTTCTTCGAAATGGCTGTTCATACATTCACACACAATAAACTCAAACAAAACAAAATAATATAAAACCAGATAAAACAAAAGAGTGAAAGCCTTACAGGCCTTCAAATCAGACAACAAGAAACCAACAATGGCTACCTTAATTTCCCCTGTTTTCTTCAAAAGAGCTGTTCCTATCTTCTCACATATTGCAATCAAATAGTAGAAAAGAGACTTAAACCAATCAAATCAAAGAATAAAAGCACCATTGGACTTCAGAACCTTTCCCCCATATTTATTGGGAATTTTGCATCTTATTGAGTCTTTCAGTTTCTTACACTAGGGGGACAATGCAGTGCTTATGCATGTGAGTTTGGTTTATTTCACTTATGAGTATGGTCTCAAGTCGCATCCATTTAGCTATAAAAACCTCAATGTGATCCTCCTTTACAGCTGAATAGTACTCCATGTATAAAAGTACCATATCATTTTTATCCATTCCTCAATTGATGGGCATTTGGGTTGTTTCCAATATTTGGCTATTACAAATTGTGCTGCTATAAACATGGGTGCACACATATCACTGTGGTTTGATGATTTCACTTCTTCTGGGAATATGCCCAGAAGCAGAATAGCTGGGTCAAATGAGACTTCCAATCCTAGCTTTTTGAGGAACCTCCAGACTGATTTCCACAGTGGCTGCACCAGTCTACACTCCCACCAACAGTGTGAGAAGGGTTCCTTTTTCCCCACAGCCTCTCCAGCATTTGTTGTTGTTGCTTTCTTGATCCTGGCCATTCTTTCTGGAGTGAGAAGAAATCTCAGAGTTGTTTTAATTTGCATTTCTCTAATGACCAATGATACTGAACATTTTTTCATCTATTTATTTGCCATTCGTATTTGTTCAGCTGAGAAGTGTGTTTTCATCTCAGATGCCCATTTTTGGATTGGGTCTTTGAATTTCGAGGGCCTGATATTTTTTAATTCTTTGTATGTTCTAGATAGAAGACCTTTGTCTGAAGGGGAGTTGACTAAAATTTTTTCCCAATTTGTGGGTTTTCTTTTCACTCTGTTGGAGATTTCTTTTGACATGCAAAAACTTTTTAGCAAGACAAGATCCCAGTTATTGATTCTGGGAAGTGTTTCCCGTGCACTTTGACTTTTGTTCATGAATTCTCCACCTACCCCTATGTCTTCAAAATTTCTACCTACTTTGTTTTCCAGCAGATTTAGTGTTTCTGTTTTAATATTCAGATCTTTGATCCATTTTGACTTTAGTTTAGTACATAGTGATAGGCTTGGGTCTAGTTTTAGTTTTTGGCATATGGAAAACCAGTTTTTCCAGCACCATTTATTAAAGAGGCTATCTTTCTTCCAGTGAACATGTTTGGCCCCTTTGTCAAAGATAAGGTGGCTGAGTGTGTTTGTACTTGGGGTTGTATCTTCTAATTTATTCCATTGATCCTCAGGTCTGTTTTGATTCCAGTACCATGCTGATTTTATTGCAGTAGCTTTGTAGTATAATTTCAAGTCTGGGATTGTGATGCCTCCTGTCCTGCCCTTGCTGCCCAGAATTACCTTTGCTATTCTAGGTCTCTTCTGGTTCCAGATGAATTTTAAGAATGATTTCTCTAGATCTGTGAGGTATGCTAATAGTATTTTGATGGGAATTGCATTAAATCTGTATAATGATTTTGGGAGAATGGCCACTTTCACAATGTTTGTTTTTCCTATCTATGAACATGGAATGTCTTTCCATTTTCTGAGATCCTCTTCGATTTCTTTTTTCAGAGTACTGTATTTTTCATTGAATAGATCTTTTGCTTCCTTTGTTAGGTTGATTCCTAAGTATTTCATTTTTTTGGATACTATTGTGGAGGGTGTGGTTTGTCTTATTTCTATCTCAGTGAGTTTGTTGTTTATGTACAGGAATGCAACTGATTTCTGAGTATTGACTTTGTATCCAGCTACATTACTGAATTTGGTTATGACACCCAGAAGTCTTTCTATGGAGTTTTGTGGGTCTTCTATGTAGAGTATCATGTCATCTGCAAATAGTGATAATTTAACTTCTTCCTTTCCTATCCTTATTCCTTTTATTTCTGTCTCTTGTCTAATTGCTCTGGCTAATGTTTCCAGCACTATATTGAATAGGAGTGGTGATAACGTACATCCTTGTCTTATTCCCGATTTTAGAGTGAAAGCTTTCAGTTTTTGACCATTTAATGTGATACTGGCTGTTGGTTTGTCATAGATGGCTTTTATCAGATTGAGGTAAAGGCCATCTCTTCCAATTTTCTGTAGGGTTCTTATCATGAATGAGTATTGGACTTTATCAAAAGCTTTTTCTACATCTATTGAAATGACCATGTGGTTCTTCTCTTTGGTTCTATTGATATGGTGTATTACATTTATTGATTTGCATATGTTGAACCATCCTTGCATTCCTGGGATGAATCCCACTTGGTCATGGTGTATAATCTTCTTGATGACTTGCTGCATTCTGTTTGCCAGTATTTTATTGAGGATTTTTGTGTCTATGTTCATTAGAGAGATTGGCCTGTAGTTCTCTTTCTTGGTTGGGTCTTTCTCTGGTTTTGCTATTAGGGTAATACTTGCTTCCAGGAATGATTTAGGGAGACTTCCTTCCCTTTCAATTTCATTGAAGAGTTTGAAGAGTGTTGGCATTAAGTCTTCCTTGAATTTCTTGAAGAACTCAGCTGTGAATCCATCTGGACCTGGACTTTTCTTGGTTGGTAAGGTTCTAATTACGGTTTCAATTTCCTTAACTGAAATTGGGTTATTCAGTAGTTTTACATCTTCTTGATCCAGTTTTGGTAATTGATATGTTTCTAGAAATCTGTCCATTTCTTCGGTTTTATCAAACCTATGAGAGTAAAGATTGTCGAAGTAGGTATTGATGATCTTCTGTATTTCCACAGGGTCTGTAGTGATTTCACCCTTTTCATTCCTTATTGCATGTATTTGAGTTTTCTCTTTCCTTTTTTAAATAAGGTTGGCTACGGGCTTATCAATTTTATTTATTCTTTCAAAGAACCAGCTCTTTGATTCATTGATTCTTTGTATTGTTTTCTTAGTCTCAATTGCATTAATTTCTCCTGTGATCTTTATCATTACCTCCCTTCTTTTGGCTTTGGGTTGGGCTTGTTCTTCTTTTTCTAGATGTTTGATGTGTAATGATAGATTTTTTTGTGTGTGTTCATTCCATTTTCTGGATGTGGGAATTCACTGCAATAAATTTCTCTCTGAGGACTGCTGTCATTGCATCCCACAGATTCTGGTAAGTTGTATTTGTATTTTCATTTGCTTGTAGATATTAATTTCTTCTTTAATTTCCTCTGTGACCCACTGATTGTTCAGGAGTGTGCTATTTAATTTCCATGTGTTTATGGAGTTTTTGCAGTTTCTTTTGTCATTAATGTCCAGTTTGATGGCACTGTGATCAGATAGTATGCATGGGACAATTTCAATTCCTGTGCATTTACTTAAGCATGTTCTATGGGCTAATATATGGTCTATTCTAGTATCTTATTCCTCCATCAATTTTGAAGGATAGTTTTGCAGGGTACATCAGTCTGAGTTGGAAGTTGTTTTCCTTTAGGACTTGAAATACTTCACTCCACGCTCTCCTTGACTTCATTGTTTGTATTGAGAAGTCTGCTGTAATTCTGATGGGCTTTCCTTTATAGGTGATTTGCTTCTTTTCTCTCACAGGTTTTAATATTCTGTTCTTTTGTTGAGTTTCTGGGATGCTGATAATTATATGTCTGGATGTTGTTTTATTTTGGTTATGGCTAGTTGGAGTTCTATATGCTTCACTTATCTGTATGTCAGCTTCCTTTCCCATGTTTGGGAAATTTTGAGCCATGACTTCTTTAAAGAGTGATTTTATATCATTTGTGCTTTCTCCTTCTTTTTCCTTTACACCTATTAGTCTTATATTGTTTTTCTTTGTGTCGTCTTGCAACTGCTGAATTGCTATTTCCTGATTCCTTGTTATTTTTAAAAGATGTTTCCTTTCTTCCTCACTAGCTGCAATCATGTCTTTGAGGTCTGAAATTCTATTTTCACATTCATTGAGGTAGCTTTACCAGCTTTCAATGGCCTTCTTGATTTCCTGGATATCTCTTTGAATCTGTTTCATGCATTCTAATTCTTTCTTGTATTCTTCATTCAAGGTTTGCAGCCTTTTGCAGTGTTCCTCTATTTTTCCAACTATATCTTCTTTAGATGTGCTTAGCATTTCTTTCATTACATTTATCATCTCTTGTTTTACCTGGGAAATCATTTCTAATCTCATTTCCTTTAAAGCTTCATGGAGGTGTTTCTTTACTTCATTTGCTATCATTTCAGAAGTTTCAGGTGTGTGGCTTATACTTTCTTCTATGTCCGTGTGTCTTTGGCTTTTTTGGGGAAGGATTGGAGGTGCAAGATTACATTTTGCTCTGTCATTTTGTCATTTTCCTGTATTCCACTGTGGCAGGTGAATCTAATGTGCATGGTTGAGGCTCCAAGGCTACGTGATACTCACAATGCATGCCTTCAGCTCCAGCCAAGACTACCACTGTGGCTGTTTTGTTGCTGGGTGGTGTCTGGGTGGAGCCCAGGCAGGCCCCCAGGGAAGCTCCAAATGTCCCGGACTGATGGTGGAATGGGCACAGGTCCCTACTAGTCTGCTTGTGAGGTCCCAAGCTGTATGGCTAGGTGGAATTCACTGTGCATGCCTTTAACTCATGCCAGGCCCAGAGCAGCAGCTGCTACACTCTTCCAGGTGAATGGGCAGAACCCAGGCAGGACTCTAGGGATGCTCCTAATGTCCCAGGCTGATGATGGGATGGGCGCAGGTCCCTACCGGTCTGCTTGCAAGGTCCCAAGCTGCACAGCTAGGTGAAATTCGCTGTGCGTGCCTTCAACTCATGCCAGGCCCAGAGCAGCAGCTGCTCTGCTGCTCCGGGGTGAAAAACTTCAATTTTAAGGAATGTTTTCCTGTAACTTCTAATCTCATCCTAGGATCAAGAGTCTTGTAATAAAAATAAGCTGAATGTTTGTTTTTCTAGGGCAGGGCTGTCTATTTTCTGCAATATCGACCTTGCTGTGCTAGGCACTGTAGCTTTTACCCATTAGATGATAGTGACACCCGTCCCCTACTCCTTTCCACTCTCCTCCCCATCTGTAACAGTAAATAAACAACAGCAACAACAAAAAACAAAACAAAAAAAGAAGTCTGCTGGGGGATGGGGAGGGAAACTTGTCCCTGGTTGAGAACCACTGCCTAGAAAAGAGGAAGATAAGTAGTTTATAATAAAACTTGCCCTAGTACCCAGACTTCTATCTTCTTATCATTTCCATACTGACTCAACATAGACTACCACCTCCTGATTAACTAGTTAAAAATATGGCTTTAGATACACTAAAAGAGCAGTAATTAGGATCCCTGACTAGAAATATATGTGTTGTCACCTAGTGTCACTCACTGAACCCGCTCTGGACTTTCACAATACCAGGCACTCAATGGATGGAAGAATTAGGCTGGGCTTATAAGACTCTTTTTCCCCTAAATTCTGTGACCTTGTGTAATATATAATTATAAAAATATAACAAAGATAAAATTGTAGCTTGGCCTGGCCTACTACTTCCCAGATAGATAGTTAGGATTTTGCATCTAGTTGGATTTTTGCTAAATTAACATACCCTACTACCATCTGCTACCTCACAGTAACTTTGAAAATATGTGTGAATTTCTCTTAGAATTGTTACTGGTCTTTCCAAAGGACTTTCATGGTGCTTTGGCTAACAAATTATGCAATAGGAAGAAAACAGAAAATTTCCTAAATTTTGAGTATTCCTCTCCAGTGCTATTTTTCTCCATGAGTGCTATTATTTTTAGTGATCAATTTTGAGGAATGTAATGCTTCTTGGGCATGTATATATTGTGTTATAGCTGTTATGACCTGTAGTTTAAAATGGATAGTGTCAAAAGTCTTATAAAAATAGCCTTAGGTTTCTGCCTCAAAACCTTTAGAGGCTTTTCTTTGTCCCTGGAGTTCTAAGACTTCATGATGTGCTTTTCTATGGACCGTTTTTCATTCATTTTGCTGGGTACTCAGTGGGTACTTTTAATCTGGATTTATATCTCTTTGACTTTTAGAAAATTTTCTTGTAAAATTTCTTTGATAATTTGCCTTGCATCATTTCTCATAGAATATCTATTAATACAATGAAAGTGGAAGATGGTTTAACCGAAACTTCATGTTACATAGTCCAAACTATAAAAATAGTGAAAAAAGATTGATACCAGGTGTTACCCTATGAGTTGGTATGTATTTACTGGAGGGCTATGAGGTTTATTGCAAGCAAGTCTGGCTATTATTTGTTTAAAATTTTCAAAATCTATAAGTTAGAATAAACAAAGTAACTCACATTACTTCAAAAGCTTATTATTTACATAATGTGTTTCTTTAAGCAAGAAGAAAATGTGACTCTTAAGAGTTGCCAGGGAAGGATAAAATTGGGATATATGCACAGAGAAATTTGATGCATGATGGTAGCATGCTCTTTACCAGCCAGTAAACTGCCTTTCACTGCAGAGGTTTCAAACTCATCTGTAACAGCTTTCTTCTCTCTATAGAGCTGTCCTGGTCAAACAGGACCTACTATGCACTTACTCCATACCCCAGTTCAGATCATGACTGACTAACATGGGGGTTAAAAGACTTGATCCTGGCCTAAGGGAAGATTGTTTCAGTGGTACAGTGTGTCCTATAAGGTTTTCTCATTGGAACTTCACTAGAAGGAATTGCCATCTGAGATCAGAATCTGGTACAGGTTTCCCACCCTGACTTAGCCTGTGTTTTTCTACTCTATTTGAATGCTGTCTTTTAATCTTTCACTTGCAGCAGAATCCCCTCCTGGGCTTTGTTTCCTGGTTACCGGGTCTAAGACAGTAATTTTACTTTTAAATTTAAATATTTATGTTTGCCCCACTCTGATCATTCCTGTTTATATAACCATTATGTGTTATTTTCTTTTTAGATGAACATGAGATTTTGGAAGATTTTATCATTTTTTTATCGATTCTTATCTGTTTGCTTTTATCTCATCTTTGCAATGATGGGTTTCCTCAAATGGCTGGTGATTTGCATTATCCATTCTATTTAAGATAGAGGCAAGGAAAGATGATTTGGGAACTGTATGAATCTGAGTCTTCCAAAGAAATAGAACCAATAGGAATGAAGAAGGTGAGATGGATGGATAAATAGACAGAAAGACAGATAGATAAAAAAAAACACATAGATACATAGATAGATATGTAAACAGATGCACAGGTAGATGAATGTAAGGGAATTAATTAGAGAAAATGACTTGTTTGAGTGTGAAGGCTAAGAAGTCGTGTGATAGGCCATCTATAAGCTGCAGACCCACGAAGCTGTTCAAATGGTCCAATCAAAGTCTCAAAGGTCTAACTCCTTGTTCAGTGTCAAAGTCCTGAAAATGCAGGAATATATTTATACAAATCTCATAGTCTAAAGTCCTGAGAACCCAGAGTCCTGATGAATAAAGAATGAGAAAAGTGTCCTAGCTATAGGAGTGACTTTATCTTTCCTCCTTTTGTTGTCTCCAGACCCTCAACCAAATAATGGTGCTGCCCACATTGAGGAGAGATTTCTTCACCCAGCGCCCTGACACACACACCAGTCTCCTCCCAAAATATCCCCACCTACACACCCACAAACAATACTCTTCCAGCTCACTAAGTAGTCTTAGTGATTAGCCCAGCTGGCAATTAAAATTAGCCATCACAGATGCTACATGGATAGTGGACTCTGCTTTGGTGGGCATTACATGAGAGAAAGTGGGGCAGTGCATTGCCACTAAACATGCCCAAATAGTTTAGTGTTAGGGTCTGTGTCTGGATGTTCCCCCAAAGCCTCATGTGGTCATGGGGGGGAGACTTTTCAAAGACAGCTTGTTAAAACTGGACCTCTTGCTTTCATGCCCTCACCTCAGGAAACAGAGTTACAGCATTTCCAGCTCGATCCAACAAAGGACTCTCGTTTTGTAAATATCCTCAGCCTGTGCAAGAGGAGGGCACAGAGGGCAGGTAGCCTGCATACAATATAAGAGAGGGAAAGAGGCTTGCTCTCCCCATTTGCTCTTGTTGCTTTTGCTGTCGTCTACTGCCATGCCAGCTAATTATGGACTGAAACCTCTATAAACTGTGGGCAAAATAACCTTTCTCTCCTCAATTATGAGCATTGGGTGTTTTGTCCCAGAAACGAGAGAAAATTAACTAAGACACTTAGCTAAGGTGGGCCATTTTTCCAAAGAAGGATTTCCTTCTCTTTTATGTAAGTAGTGTAGTTTAGTTGCCTGTGTCTACAGAAGAAGCATGTGCAGAGTCATTATTTAGTGGGAAGTTTCTATTTCATCCCTCATTTCTTTTCAACTTAACCTTGTCCATTTAAAGCCTAAT
>RJWT010000506.1:0-65756 GCA_004365215.1 Cuniculus paca
TTTGTGTTTACATGGACTGACCCAGACACTCAGGTCTCAACAACTTACCTAGACAGTGCTCCCTCAAAGGTTCAAGGCTAGTCCTCATTTCCTTAGCCAAGCTCAAAGCACTTCCTCAGGCTCCTACCTTCCTAAGCTCTTTTAAACTCATATATAGCCAACCATTCCTACTCCACAATCATCCTACCTCTCAAAGCCTTCCTCCTCTTGCTGACTACATCCCAATCCTCTCTTTCCTCTGACACCTGTTACGAGTACATGCTGACCTCTATCTTCCCAGACTTCTGATGGAACTAAGCAAAATCCTCCTATACCCCCAGGAGACTTAATTTATCTTAAATCTTCTAAATCCACAGGTCTACAACCAAACTGGAGTGGCCCCTACCTAGCCTACCTCGCAAACCCCAACAACAGTCAAGGTCGCTGGACAGCCATCCTGGTTCCATGTCACTCAGGCTAAGCGGTGCCCTCCTGACTCTGAACATCCCAAGTGGTTATCATATCTCATATCTCCCACCCATCTTCGCCTGACTAAGGGCCCATGGCCATAACTTTCAGATTAACTCATGTTTTGCTATCCTATTTGGTTTTTGGTCATTTACATTCTATTAGTTATTTTTTTACTACAGGATTCTGGGTAATCTTTCCTAAAGACTCCCACATTATATGTAAGATCACTTTTATGTTTTACATAATAACTATCTTAGTTCTCTCCATCCTCAGCTGTTTAGTTAAACATGAGACCCCTTTATATCTGGGCTCTCACCTCCCTTACAGTGATGTGGTTACAGCCTTTCCTACACCTAATCTCCAAACATGATTTCACAGTCAGGCCTTATATTTCTCATGCTTCTTATTCTTTCCAGCACAAGTCCTGGAGATTCTTCCTCACTATAGCCTTGGTGAAATGACGTATTTGGAGCACAGGCACTTTTTCCTCTACTTGCACTGGGTCCTTTAATTAGAATAGTGACCTGCCTCCTCATAACACCTTGCTTTTTTTATTTCTTTCCAATCTAGGATGCCAGCATTTAACTCCCTGTCCTGGCTGAAACACCTGGTACCAGCTCCTACATGGACATCAACCGTCATCCCGTCAACTCTCCTGACCCCCCAACACGATGCCCCTCCTCAGCAGGAAGTAGCTAAAGAGACAAATTCTTCGCCCATTTCCAATAACACAAAGATGGGAATGAAAGGTTTCTGTCCTAATAGATTCTGCTGGACATTACAGCAGCGGTGTAGCCAGACCATCAGCCCCTCCCTCCCTGATTACAGGTTCCTCCTAATTACCAGAATTCCCACGTCACCAGTGCCCACCCCCAAGTGCCATCCCCTCTCATTTGGAATACTTTAAAAGCCCAGTGCAGACTGCACCTCGTGGGGAAAATCGCCAAGCCACCTAGGCAGAACGTTTTTCCCTCCACATCCTCAACCCCTCCCCCAATAAATTCTTCCCTTGGATAAAGCCTGCTTTTCCACTGCGTGGAGTACTCTAACTTCTGTTTCTCTGCGCCACTCTTAAAAAAACCTAACATTTACATTAATCATTATAACTGATATATACTGGCTTGTTTTAGTCATGTTATCTTTCTGCAGTGGTTTCTTTACCTTTTCCCTGTACTTAATTGTTTGCCCTGCTTGGTGTTCTTCTTCTGTTGATGTTTTTGACATCATAGCTATTTTCATGTCTATCTAGAGTATCTTTCAGTATTCTTTGCAGGGTTGCTTTGGTGGTCATGAAGTTCTTCAGCTGCTCATTGTCATAGAAGTTTCTTATTTCTCCATCAATTTTGAAGGATAGTTTTTCAGGGTACCTCAGTCTGCATTGGAAGTTGTTTTCCTTTAGGACTTGAAATGCTTCACTCCATGCTCTTCTTGACTTCATTGTTTGTGTTGAGAAGTGCTGTGATTCTGATGGTCTTTCCTTTATAGGTGATTTGCTTCTTTTCTCTAACAGCCTTTAATATTCTATTCTTATGTTGAATTTCTGGAACGCTGATAATTATATGTCTGGGTGTTGATTTATTTTGGGTATGGGTAGTTGGACGTCTATATGCTTCACTTATCTGTATGCCAGTTTCCTTTCCCATGTTTGGGAAATTTTGAGCTATTACTTCTTTAAATACTTTTTTTTGTATCATTTGTGTTTTCTCCTTCTTTTTCATTTATATCTGTCAGTCTTATATTGTTTTTCTTTGCATCATCTTGCAACTGCTGAATTGCTATTTCCTGGTTCCTTGTTATTTTTAAAAGATGTTTCCTTTCTTCCTCACTAGCTGCGATCATATCTTCAAGGTCTGAAAGTCTATTTTCACATTCATTGAGGCGGCTTTGCCAGCTTTCAATGGCATTCTTGATTTCCTGGATATCTCTTTGAATCTGTTCCATGCATTCTAATTCTTTCTTGTATTCTTCATTCAAGGTTTCCATCCTTTTTCAGTGTTCCCCTCTTTTTCCACCTATATCTTCTTATATGTGCTTAGCATTTCTTTCATTACATTTGTCTTCTCTTGTTTTACCTGGGAAATCATTTCTAACCTCAGTTCCTTTAAAGCTTCATGGAGTTGTTTCTTTACTTCAGTTGCTATCATTTCTGAATTTTCAGGTGTGTGGCTTATACTTTCTTCTATGTCCATGTCTCTTTGGCTTTTTTGGGAAAGATTGGAGGTAGAAGATTGTGTTTTGCTCTTTCATTTTGTGATTTTCCTGTATTCCACTGTGGCAGGTGAATCCAATGTGCACAGTTGAGGCTCCAAGGCTAGATCAAACTCTCGGTGCATGCCTTCAGCTCCAGCCAAGACTACCACTGTGGCTATTCTGTTGGTGGGCATTGTCTGAGTGAAGCCCAGGCAGGACCCCAGGGAAGCTCCAAATGTCTCTACCAGTCATGTGGTGAGGTCCCAAGCTGCACAACTAGGTGAAATTCACTGTGTGGGCCTTCAACACATGCCTGGTCCAGAGCAGCTTCTGTACTGCTCCAGGGTGAATGAGTGAAGCCCAGACAGGACCCCCAGGATGCTCAGAACATCCCAGGCTGATGGTTGGATGGTAACAGTCCCCTACTGGTCTGCTGGCGAGGTCCCAAACTGCACAGCTGGGTGAAATTCACTGTGTGCGCCTTCAACTCATGTTTGGCCCATAGCAGCAGCTGCTAGGCTGCTCCAGGGTGAATGGGTGGAGTCCACATTGGACTCCAGGGATTCTCCGAACATCCCGGGCTGATGGTGGAATGGGTGTACGTCCCTACTTGTCTGCTGGCATGGTCCCAAGCTGCACGGCTAGGTGAAATTCGCTGTGCCCGCCTTCAACTCCTTGCCTGTTTTTTAAAATTGGATCTTTTGTTTTGAGGGATTCAGTTTTTTGTTGTTGTTGTTTTTGTTCTTTGTAAACTTTAGATATTAATCCTTAGTGTGAAGAACAGCTGACAAATTTTTTCTCATTCTGTATACTCTGTCTTCACTCTGTCAGTTGTTTCCTCTGGTTGGCAGAAGCTTTTTAATTTGCTATGATCTCATTTGTTTGGTTTTGTCCCTCTGTATGTAAATATATCCAGTTTCTCAATACTATTCAAAACTGTCTTTTTCTTCTTAGGTGTTTTTGGCACTTTTTTTGAAACTCAATTAATTATAAATATGTGAGTTTTTTTCTGGGTCCTTTTTTTCAGTGGCATCTATGTTGCTATACTCAAGTCGTACTGCTTTGGATACTATAGGTTTGCAAGAAAATAAACACTCTGATTTAACAATGAAGAAAAAACCTGAATAGATATTTCTCAAAAGAAGTTATACACTTGACCACTGAGTATACAAAAAAGAGCTCTGCATTTAATCATCAGGGAAATACAAATTAAAACCATGATGAGGTGTCACCTCATATCTGCCAGAATGGTTATTGTGAAAAAGACATCATAAAGTAGCAAGTGCTGATAAGGTTGTGGAGAGAAACTAGATTCTTTGTAGCCCCTTGGTGGAAATGTAAATGACTGCAGCCATTACAGAACTATCATATGATCTATCTTGTGGGTTTCATTTATAATTGTACATCCCAAGGCTGTGAAATTAGTTTGTCAGAGATATCTACACTCCAGTGTACACTGAATCATTATTCAAAGTAACCAATTAAAAGGTATGAAATCAAACTAAATGTCCCCCAATAGGTGAATGTATGAAGAAAGCATAAGTGTAAACCATGGAATATTACTTAGTTTTCAAAAGGAAGAAAATTCTCTTATTTATGATAACACTGGCATACCTGGAAGACAGTATGCTAAGTTAGATAAGCAAAGCACAGAAAATCAAACACAGCATGATCACATTCCCATGTAGAGTATAAAACAATCATATTTATAGAAGCAAAGAACAAAATAATGGTTACCAGAGGCTGGAAGACAGGAGTGGAAGCAAGAGATGTTCATCATTGAATGTAAAGCTTCAGTTGGGGGAACTATTACACAAGTGGCTGTAGTTAATAACAATATATATTCCACTTCAATGATTGCTAAGAGAATAAATTTAGGGTGAGGGTTCTAACTATCAACGATCATAATTATTTGTTGTTGTAAATAGGTAGATTAATTTAATCATTCCACATTGTATACATCTATAGTAATATCACATTATATCCCATAAATAGATGTCACTCTATTATAATTTAATACTAAAAATTTTTAAAATAGTCAAGAGAGTGAAAATGAATATATATTAAGAATTCTTAGACATATTTTTAACACCCCAACTAATACAGAAGGACATAAAATGCAGCTTTAAACTCTAATACTAGTAGCAACTTTCAGATTAAGGTCCTTTAAATTGGTTAAAATTGATTTCATCAAAGATTATTGAATAACCAGCCCAATCAAGCAACTTTGTCTAACCAGATCATCAGTTGTGATGATGAAAGAGAGGTTGTGCTTACACAGCTCTACATTTGCTTTTTTTGGAGATGCCCTTTCTAGACTGGTGGTGTTCATGAGCATGTGCATATATAGAAATGAAACAGAGAGGTATAAAGCTAATAAATAAACCACCGTTGTTTCTCTAAGCTGTGAGAAATAATACGCAAACTACTCAACTGAGAAGCTATTGATGAGGCTGCACAAGTGGAACTGTTTATAATATTTTAATTCACAAGGAATGTTTTTACCATGGTGGAGCTGATAATAAATTGTGTATACTAACGTGTAGATATAGAAGTTGTCCTGGCATTTTGCTTTCAATACTATTTATGTCATTAAATCCGATAACTCACATGAACAGTGGATACCAGTCCTGCTCTCCTATGCAGGAACGTCAAAAGGATGTGGCTGGTAAGTAAAACCATTTTTAAATCATGGAATTGCAATCATCTATAGTGGTTGGAGTTGACTTTTTCCCCAGTGGTAGATGCTATGATTCCCCACACTATCTTAAAAGGTCCACTGCTGCCAGAATATTTCATGGGGTGCTCTTAAACATCATCCAACATGAGCTAATATTTCACTTTAACTACAGTTCTGGGAAACACAAATGGAGATGTTGGGCTGGAAATATACGAGGTGTATTGGACAGGGGGGTGTTTTGATTTTGAATTCAGGAGATTGCAGGAAAATATGTACTGCTCTGAAACTATTTCCGTATGTTTCCTGATCCATAACTTTCAGGAGAGGAGACATGGTGTTATCTTGATTAATGCCTTCATCGTAAATATATGATAAATGGGAACTTGCGTTCGTTTGGACCCTTTCTCAGTGTAGTAAGATCAAAGCAAGTATATTTTATTCTGCTGTGAATTTTTCATGTTATTTTTTCATCTTTTGTAATGCAAAAATGTGACCCACTGGTACAGAAGCTCTACTATTAGATATATCTAAACAGAAAGAAAAAGATATTTCCTAAGGTTAAAGCCTCTTTTCTTCCTTAAAAGATATTTTTTCCTTCTTACTGTGAAGGAATTATAGAAATCATACCATTTCTTTCTTTTTATTCTTTTATGGTGTGTTTTGGAAAATAAAAGAGGTACCATTTATCATTTATGTCAAAACTGAGTTTTCCTAAATTTCTGCATTCAAGGGTTATTCTGTACTTATTTATTCTTTAAATATATAAAAATGTTAAACAATTTTCTATTAAAAATAATCCTTCATTGAATGTTTATGTACACATTTACAGTTAAATTCTTAGCAGCGAATATCCCAGAATAAAGAGAATGTGTGTTTTATATTTTTTATATATTGAGTTCGCACTTGAAGTTAAAGAAATTCATATTTTTCCTGCATACCCAACAATTTGATTTTGTCAAAAATATAAAACTTGTTAATGTTTTTATTTCTGCTTTTTAATTACAAGATTGCATTGAGTATATTTTTATTTGTTTTTGAAAACTTGTCTACTTGCCTTTTCTTTATTCATCTTTTCACTAAGATCTCTTCAGTATTTGTTTTTGGGTTTTTCATCTTTATGTACTTAAAAACTATTTTTATAGTAAGAAAAATATGTTGTCATTATTTGTTATTGTTAAAACTAATTAGATAATTGATCAGCACAAGTGCCTCTTGAAGTTTTGTTTTGAAGGAAATTTTTTGTGAGCATACACATATTGTAAATATTTACGCAATTTAATCACCTATATTCATTTAGGTAACTTGATGGTTTTATTTAGAAAGGTTTATGCTAGAAAGGTTTATCATTATGAAAATATTAAAGGGTAAAAATAATCTAATTTATTATGCACATTTTTATCTCAAAGAAAATTGATTTCTGCATAAGAAAGACAGAATAAAAAGAAATTTAATTTCCCCAAAAAATGTGTAACTTCTTTGTCCAACAATATTTATTTAATTGTTTATAAAATAGAAGCATTAAATTTGCTGAAAATTTCTTATGCACCCTGAGTGACAGTTATCCATAGTAACTGTGATGTCTCTTCACTGGTAAGAGTAAATATCTAATAAAATATTCAGTGTGAAAACAACAATTACCACATAACATTTCTAAATTTCAGTCTACTTCTTCAACTTTTCGAGACTTTTCTATTAAAAGTGCAAATTAAATTCAAAGAAGTGAATTTATTTCAGGAAAAACTGTATCCTATGTATCAATTTTTTTCCACATACAAATTTTTACTCTTATCTAGAAAAGATTTCCTAGGTAGCAATTATTTACATGCTTCTGATAACTATTGTCATGGTAATTAAGGTGATACTATTGATCCATTCTGTCTTGAGCATGTGGTTTTATTTAATTTCTATGAAATAAAAATTTTTGAGTGATTTTCCCTTGTGATGCACATTTTGCAGCTGAGTCAGGAGGCAATAGATGTTTGAGTCATTTTATCAAATTGCATCTACATGACAAGGTTTGGTCAGCTAACTCTTTAACTACAAAGACACAAGACGTTGGTAAATCATCCTTATTAAGACATTTTCTAACCTTTTGGGATTAAATACCAGGTCTCATTTTACTAGAAATGCACTTTTACTTAAAAAAAACTTAGAAAGCCATTGGACAGGATTTGGTCAACTAAGAACGTGGGTTAGGTTACTTAGATTTTAAAATGTTGAAAAGCAGCAGGGTGAGTAACATTCACAATCCATATATACATCTAGTTCTGACTGCCAAAAAGACACAGTCTTTGCAATGCCTTAGGGGAGTCAGAGAAAGACATTGTATAGAACTGAGCCAGCTAGCGGCCCTCAGGGACATAAGTGCCGGTTATGGATATAGTGACATGCACAGCACTGAAGGACATAAATAAAATGTGATGGAAATAGAAAAGAAAGAGAAAGGCTCCATTTCCATGGGGACATATAAATATAGTGATAATATCCTAACAACAGTTATGTAACTTTTTGTCAAAAGCCATTGTAAAGTGGAAAATTAGAGCTGACTCTTGTTCAAAAGTGAAAGTCATGCTACCCATCAGGTTTAAAATAGGTGACAGATTAAAAGCTAAATGCTTCTATTTTTAAATTTAAAACCAAATGGTTGGGATGATAAGCTAAACATGAAATTGAATGTTAATAAACATTGCTTTGTTCTAACAATAGGAATCTGGGATTTGGGTGTGCAGTGCTCTGAGTGTTGTATACTATCCAAACTGGATGTGTGGAAACTTAATCCTCATTGTGACAGTATTATAAGGTGCAGCTTTTTGGAAAGTGATAAGGTCATGGGGCTATGACTTTATGAATAGATTAACTCCATTATATAACAGGCATCAGAAAGCTGGTTTCTTTCTCTTGCTCTCTCTCTCCTGCCTTCTGCCTCATGAAGATTAAGAACCAGTTAGGAACAGCACCTCACCAGATGTCAAAACTGTCATTGCCTGACCTTGGAATTCTCAGCCTCCAGAACATTTTAAAAAATAGGTTTTTTTACTTATAAATTACCCAAATTAGCAGCATAAATGTACAAGACAGGGTCTTATAAAATGAGGTAATGTGAGTAGGAGTCATCCAATTTGAGTGTGTCCTTGTAAGAGATTCAAATGTACACACTAAGGAAAAACTATGCAAAGACACAAGAAGATGGACATCTCTAAGACACAGAGAAGGGTTCCAACATAACTAACCCTACTAACTCCTTAATCCTGTATGTGTGTCTTCCAGAACAGTGACAAAGGAATTTCCGTTATTTAAGAAATAACCACCATTCAGTGGTGTTTTCTTACAGCACCCTTTATAAGTTAATACATCAAGATTCATGCATAATTTTATTCTAAACCTTTACTTTTATGTTCAGCATAGTATGTCTTCTTTCAAGTTCAGTTATGCTGAAAACTCCTCTATGAAGGTGAATCCTGTTTTATGATTATCAAAATAATAGAGGTTATCATTTTTCTTAAATGGATCAGCAGTTATAATTGCTTTGTATATCTTAGTCACCTCTAATAACTATGAAATATGTATTATTATTTCTAACTTACAATGAAAATGACAGTAAGACTGCTTAAGTAATTTGCCATGCTCACATGGCTTGTAAGTAAACAAGTCAAAGATTGAAACTAGACATACCTGACTCCAAAACATTTTTTAATTATTTTGCTGTATTCACAAGTGATTGTTGTTTACAAAAGATAGTAGGAGGTTCAAATGATAGATTGTCAAAGCTCAACTAAAAACAAGTTAAGGTTACTAGTTAAATGAAATATCCAAGAATTGCTTCCTGTCATATTTCCAAACTAATAGATTACTGACACACTTGGAAACAAGAACACAAGTGTAAGTCTAGATGTTTCCTAAGCAAAGCTCTGGTGTTAGTTAAGTATAAAATAATAAAATGAAATACATGCTGTAGTCAGGGTTTGCAAGGAAAACAGTTTAATACAGTGCACATAATTTATAGACTCATTTTATAATAGTCACACAAAGAGTCAAATAAAAAAAAAAAGTGCAGGAAATCTGTCCACACACTAAAGACCCAAAGAATCCAACTGAGGGCTTGAATCTCATGGCAGTGTCTTACATGAGTCTAGCTGAAGACCTAGAGTCCACGACAATGTCTCATGCGAGTCTATTTCACAGATCTGTGCCGGAAAGGCCCAAAGGTCAGTGGTGAAAGCTAGAAAGTCTGTACCAGGAGGATGAAGGATCTGTGCCAGTATGCTGAGGGTTCCGCATTAGAACCAGGAAGCGATGCTTAAAGTAGGGACCAGAGCTCCCCCAAAAAGTACCACAGCCATTCTCAGCAACAGTAAGGCCCTGAGCTCCTTCGATGATGAGAACAGCCAAGTTCATATCAGGAAACACGCTTGACCAGCTCCTCCAGGAGAACCAACAACACCACTTCTTCCTCTCCAGTTCTCCTTTATATGTTGTTGGCAACAATCCTCAGGGGGCCGTCCACACTCTATGCATATAAACTATGCTGCTTTAGTTCAGCTGGGTGTTATAAGCTGATCACCAGTTGTCAATCTGCCACAAGAAACTTTCCATGAGTTCCAATAACTGTGATGATTTTGAATTGCTTTTCCCAAATTGTTTTCAAAGTCAGAGTTGTTTCCAAAGAAGACTATGTAATTCTAAGGAAAGACAGATATTAAATATTTCCCCACGTGGTTTTTTATTATAATTTTAAGTAGTTGCTAAAAGTTAATATTCTGTCATCAAAGATACACCCTAGAAAAAATAATCATAAGTACCACAATTAGAATTTTAGTGTTCAAAAAAGAAGTATGTCATACTGAATTTCTTCCGTAGGTAAATAAACATAGTCTCAACTTCACAGAGTTTAGAGCGTAATTAGAGAAAATAGACAAATGAAATTTTCAATGCGGCAAGTACACAAGATGTTATGGCAATTAAATGTTACATCTAGCTAGGATTTTGAGGAAGAATTCTTGTGAAAAATGCAGAAAATACTAGCAAAATGAATTACATCAAGATGAGAAAGATGAAAGCATAGAGTTAAAAGTAAGATACAAACAGTGTGGTATGAATGGACATTTCTGGTTATTCTCAATTCTGAGCATATTTTGAATTTTCAGACAGGACACGATGCATTTATATTACCAGTTATAGCAATTAAAGTCCTTCCTGCTAATGTCAAGTATAGTCTTTTCTTTATAATGATATATGCAAATACCTCGACCTTAGGCAAGTATTATATCTCTATTTCATCCTTTTCTTATAAAAGCTTCAGATTTTCTACAATTATTGAGTTTTTATCCTACGTGGTTTTGTTATCACTGCCATAACCAATTTCCAAAAAGTGGTGAGTTCAAGAAACAGAAATAGACGGTCTTGCAGTTGCAGAGGTAGAAGTCTGAGATCAATCTGCTGGAGACTGAGGAGAAGCTGCTCAGTCTTTGTCCATTAGCACTGGTGGGAGGTGGAAATTCTTAGTAGCCCCTGATTTGTGGACACGGCATTCCACTGTGTGTCTCGGTCTTCACAAGGCATTTTCTTACATCACTTTTTCATTTCCTGTCCAGGCACCAGTTCTAGTGAATCAAAGCTCATCTTAATGAACTCATTTTAATTTGATTACATCTGCAGCTTCCTATTTCCAAATAAGGCATATCCACAGGTACTGAGATTAGAACTTCAAAATACACTTTCAGAGACACAATTAAATAAGTAATGAATGCCTTTACAGAAAGTATCTTTGTTTTCCATATTTGTATCAGTGATTTTTAAATGAAGGAAGGAAGAAGAAAAAAAACCCATAAAATACAAACAAGGGTTTTAAATAAGGGGAGTAAGATGGGTTAAAGGGAGGAGAGGAATTGGAAATAAAAATAGGAATCGAAATATATCACATAAGGCTACTAATTCCCTATGATTAATATGATCATTTTTGATATTTAAAATGTACCAATAAATTTAATTTAAAAATAATAATTCTGTGTAAGAAAGGAAAACTGCAAACCTCATTGGCAAGCAACAGCACTTTTTTCCCTGAACCTAGACACTAGTTGGCCAGTTTTGCTGTTCTGTATGGGGCATTGGAGTCTCACATTACCTTATACACCTGTGAACAGCTGCAGATGGAAAATGTATCTGTGTTGACTTTGGTTGTGTTCTCTCACTTGTCTGGATAACTGGTATTTCTGAGCTCTGTGATTTTGCTCCTTGCTATGGCTGATACATTGTGTCAACTTGAGAAGTTTAGAAGTTTAACTGAGAGACTCAGCAGGGAGCCAGGGCTCTTACTTTGTAAATATCCTCATCCTGTGCAAAGGAGGGCAAACAGATTTTGTGAGTGTTATACTCATCCTGAAGGTGGGGGCGGGTGATGTACAATATAAGGGAGAAGAGGCTTGGGCTTTTGCTTTTTTTTTTCTTTTGCTCAGGCTGCTGCCTTGAAGAGTTGCCCCAGTGCATGCCACCCTGCCTTGGAGTCAGCTGATTATGGACTAAACTCTCCAGAAACTGTAAGGTAAATAAACCTTTCCTTGCTTTACTTTGGGTGTCCGGTGTTTTGTCCCAGCAAGGAGAAAAGTAACCAAGACACTCCCCATAAGCCATCCTTGAGCAGGCTAGAAGAAAGAGAAACTAAAGGCATACAAGTGCTTGTTCAAGTGTCTGTGTGTGTCAAATATATTATTGTTCCATTGGCCAAGGCAAGTCATAAAACCAACCTCAGAGTCAGAGTGAGAGGACTGCACCAACAGGCAGAGAATGACAGGAGAATCCTGGGTTGCCAGACTTCATGGGTTACCAATTTCATGAATTCTTATGCTTTCTGTCAGAAGAATCAAACAGGAGCACTGCGCCAAAGGAAGACTCTATTCTTATGTGAGAGCACAAGGAGTCAGCATAGAGGGAACAGAAACCCCAGTTTTTATGGCATCTACATGGTAGACAGGAGCCTCATCTCTGGATGTCTTCACATGTGGAGCCTGTGGTCTCCTTTATCATGCCTCTTTGTGTGACTTATCACCTTCGGTCTCTGCCTCAGCGTGTATTTTCTGCTATGTTAATAAAGATAACTATCAGTTACTTTCATACTATCCTACACATCCGTTTTTCTCTTACCATCTGGGATTTGCCATTTATGTATGGGAAAGCTTGCCTCAGTGGATTTTATTTGGAAGATCTTGCTTTTCTTCTTATTTGTTTTTAAATTAAGTTTTTCTGGTACAGTTTATATCTTGCTTTTCTTGGCTCTGGCTTTTTGGTGTCCCCACTGAACACATAATGTTTGAAAGCTGAGCTGATTTTTAAACCCTCATCACCTACTGAATTACTTTAATGTTATGGCCTTGAACATCAGTGTACTCTGTAACTTACCATTCTACACAGCACAAAGGACTAGTTTAGCTGTCTTAGTTCAGCTAGTTTTCTATGACATTCTAGCCTTTTTATTTACCTTTTCCTCTCTCTGTTTTTTGTTTTTTTAATTGTAAATTCCTCAAGTTTTAATTCTCACAGGTTGGTGTCCCTATAGTCGTCTTCCAATTCCTCTCTAGCCTTCTTTCTTCATATCCACTCAGACATTTTACTGATGCTGTCTTCTTTTCAGAAATATTTAACTTACACTGATTGTAGGATACTAAATGCAACACAATTTATGTCCGAAAGTGAATTTAAAATCCTTTCACAAGAGTCTCTCAATCCTCTTCATTTACTGCCAATGTGTTTACTGTTTCTGACCCAGAAGAGAATAGAGTTGATTTTAGACCTAAGAAGTATTGCTTCTTTGAAATATGTTTTACATTTCCCTTTTCCTCCATTTTTAACATGTCAAGTAAGCTCATGCTCTAATACTTGAAATATTTCTTCCCTGTAATCTAGTGCATACCCTTTCATTCAATACCTTAGCTAAAATATCACTTTCACTTTGAGACATCCTTTCCAAAGCAGCAGTAAAATGACTTCGCATTTCTTTCCTTAGTGTTTAATCCCTCTAGCTCTTTACACCTTTGCCCCATTCTATCTTTAAGACTTTTTTATTAATATTTTGCTATGCAAATTAGAGCAATGATCTTATATGTTTTATATTTCAAGTGAATAGCATACTATCTTGCCACCCAAGATTTAGTTATATATATAGAGAGAGAGAAAGAGAGAGAGAGAGAAATTTTTGTTTTACAAAATCAAGATGACTTACTGCTTTGCTTTCTCATTAAAATAATGTATTTTTCCTTATTTGTATATTTGGCTTTGGCCTGCATGAACCTAGAAAGCCATCTTCTTCCAATTATAAACTATTCCTCAGGGAGATATATGGAGTACAAAAGAATATCCTAGTGGAGACCCCAGTGGTGGATTCCAACCTCCTGCCAACTGTTGCAGCACTAGTGAAGAAGAAACAGCAAGAGTTTAAATAGCTGTGTAGCAGGAATCTGGCCTGACCAGTTGTTAGCAGGGAACAAAAGGCCAGGAGGCAGACAGAACCTTGGTATTTATTGATTACATCTGTGCCAAGGACAGTGGGTGAAGGGCAGTGAGTGTTTCTGGGAACAATAATGGCAATTGTGGCGGGCAAATAAGAACAAAGAATTCTTGCAAGCACAAGACAGGGGCAATAAGGAAGCTGCAGTTTCCCGCAGGTGCCTTATGGTCCTCAGCAGATCTTATCTTGCTCTGTGAGCACCAAAGCAGTTACTAGCCTAAGTGCTTTCAGCTGTGATCAGAAAAGAGCAAGGAGTTCCTACTGTCCAGGCTGTTTCTGTCCCCTAGACTCAATTTATAATTTGTGGTCCCTGACAATGTCCCTTTTCTCAGCATGCTTTTAATTTTTGGGAAGAAAGTCATAGGGACAAATGACTATAATGAGACATGATAACTGTCAGGACCAAAACATTTGTTAAAACCATGAGACTGTTGAGAGGGATGCATATTTCAGCAGAGAAGAATCAGCAACTATTATGGTTGATACATTGTGTCAACTTGAGTAGTCTAGCAGTTTAACTGAGAGACTCAGCAGGGAGCCAGGGTTCTTACTTTGTAAATGTCCTCATCCTGTGCAAAGGAGGGCAAGCAGATTTTTGTGAGGGCTACACCCACCATGGGGGGTGTCTGTGTACAATACAATATAAGGGTGGAGAAGAGGCTTGCCTTTGCTCCCTTTTGCTCTGGCTGCTGCCTTGAAGTGTTGCCTCAGTGCCATGCCACCCTGCCTTGGAGCCAGCTGGTTATGGACTAAAATCTCCAGAAACTGTAAGCTAAATAAACATTTCCTTGCTTTACTTTGGGTGTCAGGTGTTTTATCTCAGCAACCAGAGAAAAGTAACCAAGACAGCAACTATTTTACAGAATGAGAGAGAATAGAATTCTTCAAGCAGACAAAGAAGACAACATGGGTAGAGGTGTGGGGCAATTTGGCTGTGAAGGAAACTCCAAACCAGAAGTTACCAAACCATTCATGTTCCTGAGTGCTGATAGAGACCAATGGGAAATGCAGCAGGCAGAAACCATGTGCTGCAGGTCTTTATGCCATGGCAATGAACTTGGAGTTGACTTTTGAGATTCTTTAAAGCAGGCTTAAGAAGGAGAACAACAGGTCCACCTTGTGAAATTTGAAACGAAGCTTGAGTCCCAGTTTCTGCTATTTCATGTGGCAATTAAAACTTGTTTGCTCTAAGTCTCAGTCTCTTACTTTTAAATGTAACAGCTAATCTGAAAAATTTTGCCATGTTTTTGTATTAATGGCTTAAAGATTGACTTAGTTGGCATCTCTGTTTTTCTGTGTGTTTTCAGGTGATGGTCTTCTGCAACGGAATTGTCAGTGAAAGGAGTGAAAGAAAATTAAACCTTGACGGTAATATCACAATAACATGGAGAACATTTTTCTGACAAATGTTGAATTCGGTATCATTCAAGTCCTAATGAAGAAGACATTGCAGGCTAAGTGAACAAAATTTTATAAGACCATTTAAAATACACACAGAATGAAAGTGCCTCTTTATTAAATTATTTTCAAGAACATTGACTTCAAAATGCAATTATAAATAAATCGATATGCATTTTTCTAAGAATAACAAAAAAAGATCAAAGAGGTTCTCTACTTTGGAAGATACGGAGTAATTTTTATATTTATTTAAGTCTATAAAATATGGAGAAAAGGGATTTGAAGTCTACGGAAAGTACAGGCCTAGAAATTAGAAAGTAGAAACAGAATTTATAGAAAAAGTGTGCATTAATTTAAAAAACTAGATTAATTTTCACATGCTTATGCATGAAATGTAATTGCCTAACTATTCCATTATGTCTAAATAATAAAATAACCCATATGTCCCAAATGGATATGTCACACCAGTAGAAAATATTTAAAATGCCAAGTAAATACCACAATAAATGTACAAAAAATACTTTACTGATGGTTTTACTTACAAATACTTTTGATGTTTCTTTTTTCTCTCATTTTTTTTTTGTGGGGGATCACAAAAAGAACAGAGGTTCTATTCTTTAGAGAAGAATTTTGTTGTGGTGTAATTTCACAACTGTTTAGTTTATATTTAACCAGAAACTTAAAATAGTCTAGTTTGTAATTTTTAAAAATAGGTAGTTAGAAACATGTGGGGCTCAGACTTGTTTTCAAAGCAGTGTGTCTTTGAGAATATCTTAAGAGATAGTACCTGATCTTTCTTTGTAATAAATTAAGATTTTGCTTTTTCAATTTACATTGCTTGGAATAAAGTTTTGTAAGATTGAATAACAGTCCAGTTCTTTAATACAGTATTTTTCTTCTTGGCAAGAATTCTTTATCAATTTCTCCCTGTTTGAGTCTCAAAAACATTTCAATATGGATTAATTCAGTGATATATGATTGGGGTGCACATTACCTCGGGAACTAATTTTTGAACATATTAATTACCTCTTTTTTTTTAGGGTCCCTTTAGCATTATAGAAGATTTTGTTAGTTGACTGTTGACTTGATTTCCTTAATGTATTAGCTAATTCAATGTTGCTTAATCTTTTGCTGTTTACCATACTTACTGAGCAGTTTTTCTTTTTTAATTAATTTTTATTGGTACATGGTTGCCATACATAATAATCACATTCATCATAGGGAATTTATACCTGTACCTAATATATCTTAATTCTTTTTTTCCCATTCCTTTCCCCTCCCTTCAACACTTCTTCCCCTCCATATTTACTTTGTTTTTTTTTTGTTTTTCCTTCCATCTTTCTTTTTTATCCATTATCCTTTCCTTCCCTTCCTTTCTTCCCCTCCATTGTTCCCCTTCCCATTTTAAAATGTTCTTCCTACTTCCTAAAATTTGTCCTCCCTTTTGCTCCTTTTTAGCCTTTTGAATTTTTCACACAGGAGAAGCAATGTAGTATTTAAACATGTGTGTCTGAGTTATTTCACTTAAAATTATTTTCTCGAGGTGCATCCATTTACTAAAAAAAGTCTCATTTTTCCTTCTTTATGGTAGTGTAGTAATCCATGATATATTAAAACCACATTTTCTTTATCCATTAATCTGTTGATGGACATATGGGCTGTTTCTAAGATTTCATTATTATAAATTTTGCTACTATAAATAAGGGTGTACATATATTGCTGTGGTATGATACTTTTAAACTCTTTCAGGAAGATATATATAAGGGAAATAGCTGGGTTAAATGGAGCCATTAGTTTTAGTCTTTTGAGAACTCTTTAAACTGATTTCCATATTGTTTGTACCACTCCCATCTACAGTGGAAAAGGGTTTCTTTTTCCCCACGGCTTTGCCAACATTTGTTATGGGCTGAATTCTTAATGATAGGCATTCATTCAGAAGTGAGATGGAATCTAATAGTTGTTTTAATTTGCATTTCTCAAATGAGCAGTGATTTTGAACATTTTCATCATATAGTTATTTGCTGTTTGCAATTCTTCATCTGAAAAGTATCTATTCATTTCAGATGCTCAGTTTTGGGTTAGAGTTATGTCTTTAAATTTAGGTGTCTGATGTCTGTTGTTCTTTATATATTCTACATATTAGTCCTTTGTCTGAGAAATGGCTGTTAAAAATTTTTTTCCAATTGTGTGTGTTGTCTCTTCACCCAGTTGACAGTTTCTTTTGGTGTGCAAGAGCTTTTTAGTATGATGTGATCCCAGTTGTTGATTCTTTATATTTCCTGTACAATCAGGAAATTGTTCATAAAGTCTTTGCCTACACCTATGTCTTCAATAATTTTACCTATTCTATCCTCCAGTAGATTAAATGTTCTGTTGTAAAATTTAGATCTTTGATTCATTTTAATTTTAGTTAGCACATGGTGAAAGAAAAATGTCTAGGTTTAATCTTTGGCATGTAGAAAGCCAGTTTTCTCAGCACCATTTATTTAAGAGCCTATCTTTCTTCCAGTGAAGGTGTTTAGACTATTGTCAAAGATAAGGTACCTGAGTGTGCTTAGAGTTGTTTCTGCATCTACTCTTTTGATCCATCAATCCTCAGGACTATTCTTTTGCCAGCACCACCTGTTTTTATCATGCTGAATTTGTACTAGATGTCAGGGATTTTGATTCCTCCCATTTTGCCTTTGCACTCAGAATTTCTTTTTCTATTCTAGTTCTCTTCTGGTTTCATATGAATTTGGGATTATTCTCTCTAGTTCTCTGAGATAAGCAATTATTTTGATTGGCATTATATTAAATCTCTATAATAGATTGGTAAGGGTGGCTATTTTTACTATATTGGTCTGCGTATCCAAGAGCAGAGATATCTTTTCATTTCCTGATATCCTCTTCAATCTGCTTTTTCAGAGTACTGTAGTTTTACTTCCTTCATTAGATTCCTACATATTTTATTTTTCTAAATACTATTGTGCAAATTGCTGTTTCCCTCATTTCTTTCTCAGTGAGCTTTTTATTAATGTACAGGAGTGCTATTGATTTTTGAGTGTCAGCTTTGTCTCCTACTTCATTACCAAATTTGGTTATAAATTTAGGAGTTTTTTGGGGTCTTCTATATAGAGTATCATCTGACCAACTTTTTGAAGATAACAAAGATTTGAATGTATTTTGTCATGATATTGTTTTGCTTTCTACCAGTCTCTCTTTTCTTCTGTCCTGAACATCTTTTTATTTCAAAGCAGAAGAGTGATGTTCAAATTGAATTGAGTATGTCTTTGTGCAATCCTTTCCAATTAATAATAGTTAATTCCTTATCATGTATAAATGTCCTGAAGTCATAGGACAGTAGCTTCTGCAGGGATAATCACCTATATTTTCTCTACTCATGCTGTGCTAAGGGTATCACTCATTTCGTACCCAAATCATTTTTAACACATTGTTTTAGGAAATCTATGGAAGTAGAATTTGGTCTGGAGCTCTTGTTTATACCTGTTTACATTTTCTCAGAACCTTCACTTAACTCCTGACGTAGCGTAGTCTGATGTTTATAGAACATATGGTTTGAAACTGATTAGGCAGACTTTAGTTCTAGCATCAGCTCCATCATTTATGAGGCAGATGATTAAATTACGTAATTTTCTGAGAAGAAGAAGAAAATTGTGGATGCTTCTATATTTGTCAATTCTGGACTAGGCTAACCCAGTAAAAATTTCTGAATTCATAGTATATTAAAAAAATATAAAGTGAAATAAATTAAGATATTAAAGAAAGTAAAGGTAGTGCGTCTCTTGAGGTCAAGATCCAGGAAAAAAGTGAGGTAAGCTTAGAATCTGTGGGATTGTTTACCCTTGGTCTTTGTCGATGTTGGAACATTCATCCTAGCAGGGTAGAGTCTGAGGAGTTCTTTCAGAGGTTTCATGGGGTGTAGCAATCACAAAATTGATGTACATCAACTACCAAAAAAAAAATCTGATAAGGTATCTGCATTTCTGGTTAGAATCATAAAAGACAACATCATAAAAGAAGAGTTAAATGAAAATAAAAGAGAGAAAATAACATTTGCAAACACTGTTTTACATTTACCTCTGTCTCCTTTCAGATATGAATGGCAGCAATAACTGTTGATACGAATGAATTCCTTCTACTGTTGAGAAAAAAATTACACTGAAGAACATGTGGTGTCACTCATTTATAGAGTATTGCAAAGACACATCACACAAATTAAGAAACATAAATAGCAAAGTCAGAGGTAAACAAGTGTCTGTAGAAGATAAAGGAGGATTATATCATCAGGGAAGTCCAAAAAAGAGCTTTAGTAGTGTTGGCAATTACTGCACTTCATTTCATAAACCAAATGATTGGTTTACATGTATTTGTGGGTGTTTTTACATTTTGACTTTTGAGAAATGAGTATGGTCTTAGGCGATTTAGTTTTAATTGTTGTAGAAACAACAAATCTGTTTTAACAAAATTTTACTTTTTATTAAAAAAGGTGATATATGTTGAATATCAGAATCTTAAATTCCTTTTCTATTTAAGATACAATAAAATATTAAAGTAGCAAGAAAAAAATAAATAACAAGGTGTTCAAAAGGAATTGACTTCAATGAAAGCAAAAAACAACTAAAATATAACTGAGGTAGCAAATTTTTAATGAAACATTGGCTGGGAAACTCATGACCATAAAAATTAAATAAGTATAAATTATGGAAATGAATAATAAAAGAAAAAGTAAAATGACAGAAAAGTAAGATTAGCATAATGTAGTGCTAATAGACAAAGTTTGAAACACTCAGGTAAATTTGACTTTCAGATAAAAAACAAACATTATGTTACATTGATCCATGTATTATTTTGGTCAGTCATGTACTAAAAATTCTTTCATGTAATATTTAAGACATACATAAAAATTACACATTACTAGAAATTTAAATTTAACTGAGAATTCTCTATTTTCATATGCTAGTTTTGGAACCCTTCAAAGAGACTGACTTTTAAAGCAGCATTAGCACAGGTAAAAAGAAAACCAAATACAAGAAAAATTTGTAGAAGGAATTATGGAAATTTTAAAGCAAAGAAAGTATAGAAGAATGTCAGTAAGATAAAGGATAGATAGCTAGGTTTAATATATGTGTGACAGATGTCCAGAATTAAATACAAGAGAGTAGAACATAGTATTTGAAGTGATAGTCACCAAGAACTAGGAAAGATTAACTGTCAGATTCAAGAAAGTCTAAGATCTCTTGTGGCATAAATAAAAAGAAAACCACACTTTCATACCTAATTAAACTGCTAAAATCCAAATCCAAACAGAAACATTGAGACATCCTGAGAAAACAGTATGTGCTTAAAAGACAAAGACCATGAGGTGAAATAAGTAGAATTATTGCAAAGTGGAACAAATGAAGTATTTTGAGAG
This sequence comes from Cuniculus paca, assembly GCA_004365215.1. Taxonomy (NCBI): domain Eukaryota; kingdom Metazoa; phylum Chordata; class Mammalia; order Rodentia; family Cuniculidae; genus Cuniculus; species Cuniculus paca. Next base: position 20,632 of record RJWT010000506.1, read on the forward strand.
TACTGTAAAGAACTGTATAGCAACTTACTAAGTTATACCTATTTTAGAGCTAATTTGGGAATAAATGTAAAATAAAAACATTTGGAACAATAAAAAAAAATCAAGACTATTAGAAACTAATAGCCCCACATTAAAGAAAACCCTAGCAAAGTTCTTTAGACAAAAAAAAATAATACAATCACAAAAAGAATGTCAGATAAAAAAAATGATTGCAATGGAAAGGATCCATAAGTTAAATTTTTCAACTATGTAAATTTTGGTATATAAGATACTTATGTCTTATGAAATCTAAAAAATGTAAGGAATTAAAATGCAAAACAAAACAATAAATGGAGTTAAAAGTTCTAGAATGCCTCAATTGTTTAGAAACAAACACAGCAAAAATAGTTTTTGTGAGGCAAGGTGCATTCTAATGTCTTAAAGAAATAACATATTAATGTATAACAACTAAATTAATATATGTGGGGTACTGAATCATTTTCTTTTTGACAGTGATCAACATCACTATCTACACAATTAATTCAAAACAAGATGAAGAAAAAACAGATACACACAACAGAAAGCATGTAATGCAGTTAAATATACACGAGTCATTTATATTTTATTTCAAAAATTGACAGACGAAAAAAAAGCTAATAAAGTTTTTTTAACATACAAAAAACACTTTAATCAGTCCAGAACCCATAGGAATTTTACTTTTGTATAGCTAGAAAAACAGCCTCAGAATATATAGCAAAAATTTATAGACCTGAAAAAGATAACAGAAAAAAGACAAATGTCCAAACATTATGAGAAATCTTCCAGCTATTGACAGAATAATCAGAAAAAAATCAGTAAGGATAGAGGTGAGTTCAATGATATAATTAACAAATTTGACCTAATTGGCATAGACAGGCCACATCAATAGCATAATACACATTCTTTTCAAATGCAAATTGAACATTTAAAATTTTTACTATGTAGTTGTACCTGAGGAATGTTTTCACTACATTTCACAGATTAAATTATGCAAATCAGAGTCCTTTATAGTGTTCAGATAAATTAAAAAAACAAATGGTTGAAAAATCTTCATATGTTTAGAAATGAAGAGATAGGCTTCCAAGTCATAAATACAACAAGAAATCACACAATGGAAGCTAGAAAACATATGGCAACTAAATGAGAATATCGTATCAAATCATATGAAAGGTATAAAATACTGTGCTTAGAGCTAAATTTACAAACATAATTTGATAAAATAAAAAAAGGAAAGACAATATGGTGTTTACACATGTGCATCTGGATCTGAACTCTTTTTTAATTGAGAATCTATGAAAATTAAACAGGAATGAAGTATGGCTTATAGTGTACAATCTATGAAGAAAAGATTTGCCAGGCAAATCATAGAATGAGTAAGATTATAGAGAATATGTTTATGCATGCATGTGTGCTTATTTATGTATTTATTTGATTGGTTGATTGGTTGGTTGGTTTTTATAGACAGGGTCTTGCTGTGTATTCTGAGTAACCAATTTGAAGATAACAATATACAACATATTAACCATTGTTACCCTCTTGTCTTGTTTTGAAATTTTGTTTTATTTTTTCTCTTTAAAATAAAATAGGTAAATTTTTTTAAAAAAGTAGAGAGTGGCTAAGAATCACTAAGACAAATATCTATTTTAAGAAGATGTATCAAGCGCACCAAGTCAAGCTCAGAAGGCAACTACTGCAACTCTTGGTGTTTGAATGTCAATAGTCAGGTCTAACAAGAAGGATCCTTAAGCAATATTTACTAACCAATCTGAAAAAAACCTCAATCCGGCAAAACTCTATTGTTACACTATTTGTTTGGCAGATGCTAAAATGACTTCCAAGATCTCATTGCTGATATTTATACTTTGCATACTTTCTCCTTGTTGAAATACATGGAACTTATGTTTTTGATGGATTACACTTTCCATGAGCAGTTTATGTTCACCCTATAGTTAACATGCCATGCATGTATAATTAAAGGCACTAATCAATTAATAATGAGTCAATAAAAGTGAGATCATTCTCAAGGGCCCTAGACTAACGAAATGAATCATTTAGAAAAAGAGATTGCAAAGAGATTAGAAGTACCTTGATGATTCTCTTGTTAGCTTTGAAGAAATATGCTACCTATTGGAAGAGGGCCTGTCAGAGCTTCTATTCCAGGACGTTTTGATGAATTGCCTCTTTGAGTCACTGGTGGTCTCCTGCTTACAACCAGTAAGACAGTGGGACCTGAGTCTTGCTGTCAAAGGTACAGAGTTCTGGGAAAAACAGAATTTGGCAGAGGACTTGAAGCACTTGCCTGGAGTGTTAAATTAAAGAAAATATGGAGCCTTAGATAGGGGTTGTTTTAAGCTGTTAAATTTGTGGTAATTGTTTACACAGTATAAGAAACTAGTGTTACTCCAATTGATTTGTATTCTCCAATGGAGTTTTTCGAATTTCAGTATGTGGGAAAGTATATCTAGAAATGAAAGTCATTTTTGCTTGGCTCTATGACTTTGAGATTACACATTCCCTTCTATTTTATTTATTTGTTTCTTTGGTTGGTTTATTTTATAAAATTTTGGTTGATAGTTCAAAGGTGATTCTTCTCACTGCAAATCTTAACAAGTAATTTGAAATAGCTTCCCCGCACGAAAATAATTATCTGCTCTTACCTCTCCTTTGAGGTTGGATGATGAGAAATCATACATAAGGTTAAAGCATACTCTATTTACATATTTCCAAAGTGGTTGAGCAATTCATCTTTTACTCACTAGGTTCTTATTTCTACATATTAATTGCTGATTGAATGTGGATTAAAGTATGTATTTTAAATATAGCATCTAGGGTAGGTAAATACTGACTAATTGATTTTTGTACTCCATAAGAAAAGGAGAGTTTGTGGCGGCTGTCTTTTCAACATGATTAATATAGCTATGATTGATTGGCATTTGTTTTGGACAAAGCTTTGTGGTAAGCTCTAACAAGGGAAAAGGGCCATGAGCCCCAGAATGCATTGAACCAATGAAGGCCATTTCCTCAAAATCTTTAGAGTGAATTGAAGTCAGCTGTATATTGACTCCAAGGAAATGTTGCCATAACTGTGCTAATAATCTGCCTCAAATTCTCACCTGAGGACATGACAATTGTCCAAACTTGGTTTGTGTGTTCATCATTTGCATTCCAAACCCTGGGAAATTTTTTTCATCCCTGGGAAAATTTTCTATAGAAGGATAATCTTTTATTCTCATCTGTTTTCCTTCCCTTGGGATTTTTGTGTGTGTGTGTGTGTGTGTGTGTGTGTGTGTGTGTGGTGATACTAGGAATACTACCCAGGGCCTTAAGTATGCTCTGCAAATGAACTCCCAATGAGCTACATTCCCAGTCCCTCTCTTGGGATTCTCAGTGTACTTTTGTCAGATTACACTGCAATTCTGGTTAGAAATACTCTTTTTGCCTGAAGATATTCATGAGTATGTCACTTTGAAAAATGACTATATATTGGTAGCCAGTTAAAAGCTGAGAATCCCTTTAAACACTTGCATAGTACTTATCAGATTTATTAATGCATTTTTGTTATTGTCGCAACAAAAATTATCTGCCCATTTGCCACATGTTTTATATGGTCTTCATTCTTAATGATAACTGTGAAAGGCAGGTAATATTTTTTCATCTCATTGAAAAACTGAGTCTCAAATAGATTAGATACTGTGCTCAAGGACATACAGCCAATAAGAGAGGGATGTGAATTCTAGCCACATTGGGAACACCTATCCCAAGCTAGCCATTTTATCCCTTATTGCTTGTGTGTTTGGGGTTGGGGTATACTAATGCGTAAAATTTCTTGAATTAGAATCCTGGTTTGTTAGAGTCATCAGGACTGAGACTGGTTGGTTATGCTAAATTTTCTACTTCAATTTATTTATCTGTAAAGCTAGGCTAATATAATGATCTACCTCACAGACATTTTCTGAAGATCAATTTATGAAAAACACCTAGGAGTGGTCATTTGGTAAGTATAAATGAGTTGGCAGTCAGAATTTTTAGCCAGGCTAACAGAGTGGAAATATTATCTAACAATTCCTCAGGGATTATTTCTGACTGTTTTCTTAACCCAACCTTCCCACCTGCTCTTTTCCTACTACCTTAATGGGCATATAATGGGTGTGAATATTTCACATTCTCTGTGCCAAGTGGAAACCCGAATAGCATGAGGAGAGCTTGCACTACCATGAACACAACAAGGTACAAAATTATGGATGGGGAAGCCCACTGCATCTAGAAAATACCTCAGAATATAAAACAAAAGACTAATTTTTATCACAAGCACCATAATGATGCATCTCCCTTAATTAATATGTGATGTGTTGTAGAAGTATAGTGGTTTAAGTAGCACACACAAACTCAAACAAGACTTAAACTACAAGTCTTAAGCATCCCAAATGTAATAAGGATGTATCAAGAATGTAGGAGAGGCCATGCTCCATGGGAGTTTCTGAGACTTTAGGCCCAGCTTCAGGGACCAGGATGTCCAGATTTTTCTTTAAAACTGTGTAGGTACTCAAATTTAAGAAGCACTTGCATAATCTTTCCAAGAATTCTTCTGTGCCCTTTATATATTAACTTTGCTTAATCTTCACAAGAATCCTATATGGCAAATACTATTTTTACTTTCATCTTGTGGGTGAGAAAAAAGAGGCAGAGAAAATATGTATTCTGAGGTCAACAACCTAACAAATGGTTGGTCCATTGGTTGTATCCTTAGCTACATGCATATCACTAGTACCATTCAAAACTATAGTGGTCCGCAAAGCTCTAAACTATCTTTCTAAGCATCAAAATCATATTTGACTTGCAGGAGAATTAATTAAATTCAATAGAAGTATTTTTTCATTTCCACAGATAGAGAAACCAAGGTTCAGAAGCATTAAATATTGTGCCCAAGGTCCTCACCACCAACCTATTAATAAATTTAAGAATTGTACTCATTTTTAAATTTTATTATGCTTTACTTTACCATTGGGAGTATGTGAAAGGGTCTCAGTATGGAAAGGAATGAGTATGTATTGGTCCAATAGCAGATTCAATTGCCTTTCAGTGTGGAATTGTTTAATGTACTTCGATTGTTTAAAAGCAGCCATTTCTCTAAACCTGAACCAGATTCATATTCACTGGCTGCTTCCCATTCAAGGTTATCGATACAGACAATTATATATTTCTTCAAATTTATGTATTTCTTTAAATACTAGGGACAAAAACAGTAGAATTGCAATTTATAAGACTTTAAAGGTTGTATCTGCTATATCATGTTTTTAGATTGAGACTCTGTCATATCTGCCTAGGTCTGGTTTCTTTTATTCGTGCATCTGTGACTGTGACAGATAGAAAATTTAGAGCCATACATGGGTCTGCAGGCTTTCACACATCACCAGTTGGCTTCCTCCAAGAAACTATGCCTGTTAGCATGCCTTGCAGGGTTCCTACTTCAGTACTCAGTGAGACTGTAAAAGATACTCACTCAGGGTGACAGGCATGGGACTGGCTAGTTTCCTGTCCTCATGGAAGCTGTGCTAGTTGCCTGTGTAGTCATGTTGTTGTAGAGAGTGATGAAAGTTGTTTCACTGAATCAACATATTTCTTAGGGAATTGACAGCTTTTTGTAGCAATGTCTTCCAAATTAATAAAGAATAATATACCTTTATTTGTGGTCTTTTCCAGAATGTTCTTGTCTGGCCTCATGTAAAGATTAAGGCAGATGTGTAATACATTGACCTTATTAGCTATCAATGTGTGGTCTTAGACAAATTCAAAATATGAAGGTCTTATTTCCTAGTACAAGGTAGAAAAGAACAAGCTTGGAGAGGGGTAGTCTGTTAGTTAGGATTTCATTGCTATGGTCAAAATGCCTGACACATGCAATTTAATGGAAGAAGTGTGGCTCATTGTTTCAGGGGACTCAGTCCATAGTGTTCTGGTTTAAAGACTGGAATACCATGGAAGTAGGGTGTAGCATAGGAAAGCTGCTTATTCATGGAAGCCTGAAAGCAGAACAGGGGACCAGTGCCAGATGAAAAGGAGCAGGACCTATATACAGTACCCAGTATTGGGCCTCCATGAGCTACCTGAGACACAGCCAGAAATCTGCTTTATTAATCCCCAGGGGCTTTCTTCATTTAATCAATGTGAAATATCATGACTAACGGTAACAGTTTCTAAAAATCAGATCTCTTTTGTCATTATAGCTCTGTGCTTGCATTTATAAAAACAAGGATTTGAATTCTGTCTCTGCTCTGTGATTCTTATGGTTAATACATTTTGTCAACTTGAGAAGTTTGGAAGTTTAACTGAGAGACTCAGCAGGGAGCCAGGTTCTTACTTTGTAAATATCCTCATCCTGTGTAATGGAGGGCAAGGACATTTTGTGAGGGTTACACCCACCCTGAAGAGGGGGTGGCCTGTGTACAATTTAAGGGTAGAGAAGAGGCTTGTGTTTCCCTCTTGTTTTGATCTGGCTGCTGCCTTGAAGTGTTGCCCCAGTGCCATGCCACTCTGCTGTGGAGCCAGCTGATTATGGACTGAAACCACCAAGAACTGTAAGTTAAATAAACCTTTCTTCCCTAATTTTGGGTGTCAGGTGTTTGTTCCAGCAATGAGAAAAAAGTGACCAAGACAGAATTTGGTTCCAGGAGTGGGATCGTTGTTGTGACTGTACCTGACCATGTGGTTCAAGAGCCTTTGGAAATGGCTTGTGGGAAGAGTTTGGAAAGGTTCAGAGATGTTGCCTGAAAGAGAAGCCCTGAAACAGCTTAGGCTGTTCTGCATGGGAGATTCTGGTTAGAGCTCAGGAGACCAGGAAGCTGATAGAGAGCCTGCCAGTAAAGACCAGGCTCAAGAGGTTTCTGCTGGGAAGAAGGACAGCATTGGGTATTGGACTCCAGTTGACGTATGTTATGGCTTGTCAGAAAGTTTGTCTGCATTTTGCTCATGTCCAGAGACTTTGCCTGAGACTGAGATTAAGGATGGTGGACTGATTAATCTGGCAAAAGAAATATCAAGGCAGTCGAATGTTGAGGCTGTGGCATGGCTATTGTTGGGGGCTTTTAGCCAGATTTATATCACAAATCAAGAGCACAGAGCCCAGCAGTGTGATTTGAAATGTGAGTTTGCCCAGAAAGGATGATTCAATAAAGCCATGGACTGTAAAGATAAAGCTAAGACCTGGATTGCTGAGCAGGAACAGAGAAATGGAAAAGATGGCCTGAAGGCAGTGCAAAAAGCAACAGGTCTTGAACCTTTGCAGCTTCCAAACTGCAAAGGTGAAAGACTTCGCTTTGAGGAGAAAGCCTCAGAGTACCTTGTTCCAGAACGGCGCCAGAGACCCCAAGAGGTTCCAGAATGACGGTGGCACAGAGAATCTGTTCCTCACAATCAGATTTAGAGTGCCCGGCAATCCAGGCACTTGACCCCTCCAGCCAAGAGAGAGAAAAGTCTGGCTACTGCTCCAGTTAACAGCAGACCTCAGCATCATCCATGTGGTGCTGGCTTTAGGTGTACACGGAATGCACAAACTCCAAGGTTAAGAAGGCTTCTGCCCTGATTTCAGAGAGCCTGGGAGGTCAGGCAGTGTGCCCCTGAGAGGGCAGTGTGTGAAGCTATGAGTGTGAAGCCAAAGGTGCAATGGAGACTGCAGAAGTTTGGAAAAGCCAGGAATGTGGATCATTGGAGGAAACCTACAATGGGGGAGCAGAGCCAGCACAAGAGAGATGCCACAAGATTGGTGACCATTAGAAGTGCCATAGGGGTGGAACCATACAAGCCCTTTGGAGCTCACAATTTGCCACAAATTGCTTCAGATGCTGGACAAGCAACTATAGGATTTAACATTTACCCTGCTGGATTTTGGACTTGTTTTGCTCCCAATGCTTTGTACCCTCCTATTTGTAACTTTTGGAATGAAAATGTTTGTCTTGTGCCCTTACATGTTAGAAGTGTTTAACTTTGTTTTCATTTGCCCAGCTAAGAGTTTGCCTTACATTTCAGAGACTTGGGACTTGGACTTTTCAGCAACGCTGAAACCGTTAGGACTTGGTGGCAACGCTTGCTGGTGGACTAAGTGCCTTTTGCATAGAGGGATGTGCATGAGTCTTTGAATGTGCCAGGACAAAATGTTGTTTCTAATGTAATGTTGATCGACTTACTGCTGGCTCTTAAGGACTGTTAAACTGTATTATAATGTTCAAGTTGCAAAATGGTAAGAATTAGCATGTCTTGGTATCTGGAGGCTGATTTAAAGAAATACGTCTGGTTGCCAAGTTGACAAGGGGTGGATTCTTATGGTTAATACATTGTGTCAACTTGAGAAGTTTGGAAGTTTAACTGAGAGACTCAGCAGGGAGCCAGGTTCTTACTTTGTAAATATCCTCATCCTGTGCAAAGGAGGGCAAGGACATTTTGTGAGGGTTACACCCACCTTGAAGGGGGGGGATGGCCTGTGTACAATTTAAGGGTAGAGAAGAGGCTTGTGTTTCCCTCTCGTTTTGCTCTGGCTGCTGCCTTGAAGTGTTGCCCCAGTGCCATGCCACTTTGCTGTGGAGCCAGCTGATTATGGACTGAAACTACCAAGAACTGTAAGTTAAATAAATCTTTTCTTCCCTAATTTTGGGTGTCAGGTGTTTGTTCCAGCAATGAGAAAAAAGTGACCAAGACTGTGATCTTGGCCAATTAGCACTTTCAACTACCGTTTCCATCTTTTTGAAACAGATAGTATCTATCTAAAAGTTAGTGTAATATACAAAAGAGGTTTTACACATAGTAAATCATTCAACCAATGCTTCTTGTTATTTGTTATGTTACTATCACACTTTCTTATTTTTACTACTAAAATAAAGTTTTATCAGGAAAATTCTGTTAACAAAATTATTTTATTAAGAATTACCTTGCTATGTGGGTTTTAATGTCAAAACTGAGTAATCAAACTTGTGAATAGTACAAAAGAAAAAGATGAGAGTCATGTGGAAAGAAAAGATGTAAAAATAGGAATAAAGCCTGATGGTTATGAATGAAATGTTAGGGACTTACGAAATGAAAAGAGGAAAACATGAAGGTTACTGAAAGTGAGAATAAAATGAAGAACAAGAAACAGGATTTTCATAGATAAGTTGAAATCAAATTCTAACGTTAGGAACTCTATTGTTATTTATTTGTTGCAGTTAAAAGGACTCTAATGCTTTCTCATGAGTTGTAAACTAATTCATTATGATTAGTACCTTTATTACTGTTAAGAAAAAAAAAGCAGAACATTAAAAAAGTCATAAAAATGAATGCATCAGGTCCATGGTAAAGGTCATGGACTTGGAAATTGTAGTCTGAAGAGTATGAGAAGACATAGCAAGAAAATGAGCTCAGAAAGGATAGAAGGCAACTTGAGATAGTCTGCTCACTGACAGAATAGGATGATCAGAGGCAGCAATCACTAGAAGTCTGAGTGAATTTAAAAATCTCAGGTTGCTTTTTTATTAACTCTTCTTCTTTTGGCATTTCACTGTAGATCCACAACCACAGCCTGAAAATATTATGCTAATGTAAAGAGGTGAAATCAATGAACTGTAAAGGGAATTGTAGGCTGACCATGCAGCCATAATTTTCTTTTGCTGTCATTTCCTGCCCTGAACTAGGTGATTTTGACCTTGGATAAATGCTTAGCCTGTTTGAATATCAGTGTCTCTACCCATAAAACTGGGGATAGTATATATTTCATGCATGCCTTTTTTTTAATATTTAAATAAAATAACATACAATATTTAGCATATTTCAACCAGGACTATGTATAGGCTATATAAACTTGGTAAAGAAATATTTATTCTCAAGAAAAAGCATGTTTGACATGACCAAATTGGTGAAATTAATAGAGGGCCATTTCTCCATGTATATAATGTATTTATACTGTACATTGAACTACTACATCAACTTTCTCTTTATTCACTTGACATGTAAGTACTGATGTCCAAGTAAATTGTTGCAACGTAGTCAAATAGTACACATTTATGAACAATGAACCTATATGAATTACGTGTTGTGCCCACAAAGACAAACCAGGCTAAATCCTTGCTTACACATATTAGAAATATAGTAAAAATAAACACATACACACTCACACTCACACTCAAACACACAGTCACATGTATATGAGAGTCTTCCGGTGTAGTGGCTTTTGGTATGTAGAAGGCAGAGTCATTAATTTTTTTCTCAGAAAAGAAAATCTTTTTGTCTTTTAACATCATTAAAACTTAGAGAGAAAGTGTTGGTTACTGGAAGAAACTTACTTAACTGTTTGAATTTTACAAGCATTTTGTATCACCAGTCAATTTTAGCTTCCAAGTGTCACCAAGTAACATTTATCAAAAGCATGAATGTCCTTTCCTGTCATTTTAAAGGAAGGAAAATTTTGTCTTAAGAATATTATTTAACTGTAGTGCAAGTCTTACTATATCAGCAAATGAAAATAATTTTATTGTGTAACAACTACTGCATGCAAAAGATGGATGTATGTATCAGCAGAGTTTCAAGTTGTGTTTGTAAATTGTATATGGTTAATTAGCTATTCGATGTTAAAATACTGCCACAGAGCACTTGTTAAATCTTACTTTTGTAGCATTAATTATGATTCAGTGTGATATGCAACAAATGAAATTCTAAATGAATCAAGGTGATTGTTCCTTGGACCACTACTGTTAGTCCTACCAGTGATCAACAGATGTCATACTATTGTTACTATTTTTTGTGGATCAATTTTTCCCCCAAATGTAAGTTAGCAAATAACCAAAGTTCTTGATAAACAATTCATGAAAATAGTCTTAGTCTCATCAGTGCTATAATTTGGATCTTAAATATCCTCCTGTATGTTTTAGGCTATTGTCCATCTTGACACTGTTGTGATGTGCTGAAAACTTAAGGAAGTGACTCCTAGTGGGAGTTTAGGGTTTTTATGTGGCATGGACTAGAAGGAGATTTGGGGACCCTGGTGACCTGAGACCCTCTTTACCTCTTTTTTTGTTTTCTGACTGCCATGAAGTGAGCAGCTTTCTGTGCCACATGGTTCTGATCTTGCAAATTGCTTCACTACAAGCCCAGGAACAATGGAGACAACAGACAATTTACTGTGAGCTGAAACAAATCTTTTCCTTGGTCAGTCTCAGGTATTTTGTTGCAGCAACAGCAAAATGACTAAGACATCTTAAGAGTTTCTTAGGGACATTTATGAATGCTGATGTGATAAGTTTCAAAGGACTTAAAATAACATGAAATATCAACAGGAAAAATTTACATCAGAAAGAACTATTCCTTTTCAATTAGGGATAATAACAGTGTTTTAGACAGAGTTCTGGCTTTGCTCCATGGTAGGAGAAATAACTCTGAGGTCAATGTATTTGTGCATCTCTGTGTTGACTTGTATTAAAAGGAAATAATTGGTTCCACAGGGTGATTGTGAGTGAAATGTGATATATATAGTTATATATATATATATATATCTATATATATAATCCCTGAAATTAGTGTGATCAGTAAATCTCACATCCGTCTCTATGATTGTATCCAAATATATTCACCATTATCATTACTGTAACCCTTTCACTGAATTGAGGGCTGGCCTGATCCTCCTTAGGCTTGCATTATTCTGTTTGCTGGAGGTACACTTTAGACTATGTGGCAGTTACCTGTGAACACCATGAGCATGCTTAGGTCATGGCATAGGCAGAGTCTATATGTCTGAGATGTTCTTCTATGAAAATTTGTCCAACAGAGTTTTCCAAACCTTTCAAGTGTGTATATATAGATGAGACCAAGTCTGGGCCATACATGTATGTCTGATCATAGCATCTCAGAAAATAATGGAGGTAGAAATAATTTAGAAAGGAGACCAACTGAATCAGTGGCTCTAAAATATTCACTTACTCTAGAGTCAACACTGTGTTGATCAGCTTTCTATCACTGTGACAAAATGCCTAAAGTAATTGATTTATGAAAAAAGGTATACTTTGGCTTATGGTTACAGAGATTTCAGTCCATGGTTGCTTAGACATGATGCTTTGGACTTATGGTGAAGGAACTCATCAAGGTGAGGTTTGCATGGTGGTGAGACCTACTCACCTCTCAGCAGCTGAGAAGCAAAAAGAGAGACAGGAAGGGACTGGACCCTAAATCTCCTTCGAGCGTATACCTAGAATGACCAAACTCCCTTCTAGAAGGCCATAGTTTCTAAGGTTTTCTCCACCTACCAAAATTTTATAACTAGCAATCAGCCTATAGCATACAGATCTTTAGGAGACCTTGAAGATCCAAATCTCAATAAACAGGGAGGCTTACTTCAAGGAAGATCTCTAGAACTCTGTGTCAGATACTCTGACTCAACGAGTAGTAGTTTAGGAAATCCTTAATTTTCATAAGCAAATTCTGCTGTGTGGGAAACACACTTGCTGATAATATAGTTTTAGACAGGCAATTACGTAAAGGTAGAATTTTTAAAAAGTGAGACTAGCATTCTGCATTCTACTAATGTGTATGGGCTAATTTTAAAGTAGTAGGGATGTGGAGGTGGCAAATTTTATACAACATGAGTGACTTTTATTGATGTTCTTGTGTTGGTTTTCATCAAGCTTTAAAAATTTTTAAGTACCAAAAATTCTTGATTTTTAGCTTCTTTAATTTTATATTTTCTTTCCTGTCCCTATTTTATTCCCTTTACTTTGTCTTTATACACAGAGGATGAAAGTACTACCTGTGAACTTCCAATCTCAGTGCAGGAATTTTCTCTCAAAATTGGTTTCTGATCACTTGCTTTTAAGTACTAGATCACTTCTGCATTACTTAGTTCTACCTGTAGAACCAGGAAAGCATTTGTAGGAATTAGATCTCAGCTTTTAGACACATACTGGTCTGTTTTTCTCAGTGAGAAAAAAATAATTAAGCACATTATAATCCCATAGCAAACTCCTTTACCTACTCACATAACCTATTTTGTATTTCACTATTCCTAGGGTTTTCACATTTGTGCAGAAGTTTCTCAGTCCTAGTCCTTCTGGATTTGGTAGCAAGAATTGAAACTTTTCAATTCTTTTATACATTTGCAACCAGGTATGAAGAACAGTGTCAATAAATTGTGCGTATTTTTTTCCCTGAACTTCCCCTCACAAGACAGTTAACATATCTTATGTATCAACTGCATGCCATAGTGAAAGATTTCTCTTAAACATCAAAAGTGATCAAAAGCATCACAACTGAAATATGTGTGGGCTTTAATACCAGAAAGAATCACAGTTGAGTTATATATCAATGTCTACTAGTTTTACATTCACAAGTGAATTCTTGACTTCACAAAGTTAAATGTCCAAAGTTGGTAACATGACAATGTTATACACTTTTCAGCATTTATTGAAAATGTATATGTGGAAAAATCATATAACCTAGTTAGGTTTGGGGCATAAAATGCATATTAGGTTACTCTTTATTTTTCTTCCTATTTTGACACAAAGGCAGCAAGCTTGTACAACTTAGTATATCAAAAACAGAAAAGATCAAATTTCAGAATAAATTTAGATACTGAAGATTGTTCTTATAAAATGGTCAATTGTTATTTAAATTATTGAAATAAGATTTATAAGCGTTCTTTATTTCACGTGTAGCTTAACAAAACTCAAAAGCAGCTGCTCCCGATCTCTATGTCCTTCTGACCTAATCTCCACCACAATCAAGTTTGATATTCTTTCTAGACAGCTCACAGAGTGAATGTCTCCGTCTTGCTCAGGCTCTGTCCTGTATCTTGCGCATGGAATTCATGGGCTGGTACACAGCAGCAACCCCTGAAAAGCCCAGGTGAGTAATGAGGTTCACTGTTACAGATCAGAGGCTGTGCTGCGAGGAGGAGCAGACCTTTCGTGGCACCACTGGAGCACACTGCAATCCATTCTGGAAATGCCACGGGTGCTATTTCCTTACGATAAGGACTACTGACTTTTATTTCAAATTCTAGTGGTAATAAAATGCCTTTGAAAGTTAAGAGTAACCCTGGAAGAAGTGAGGTTTTTATTCCTTAAGTTGTACTTTGGATCCGAGGTACTCACCCTTTTAGCACAGTGGCCTTCAAGCCACAACAATGCTGTTGCTCAAGTCCTTCTCTAGAGCTGTGAGTGTGGGGTACACTAGGGAGACTGTGGGGGAAGATGCATGTGGATTCTCCCTTTGGACACTGGGACAAACACTGGGAACAAATTTCACTTTCCCCCAGGACATACATGAAAAATGAGAACAGTGGAATATAAGATTATTAAAATGCAAGATCATTGCTGTTTTATTTGAAGTGTAGGGTGCCAGGTAAAGCTCTGCTCACTGTGTAGCTTTGGAGACGTGCTTTGGACAGTGATTGGGAACTTTCAATCTTAAGAAAAGAAGTGTTGCACAGCAAAACACAAAAGTATCCATATAGAGAAATAAAACAAATAAATGGATGATTCATGCTGTATCTTCTATAATTATATTCTATTTTACATTATATTCATATAATTCATAGACCTCTTTGTGCAGACACACACACACAGTTATTATATTAGTTCAATGTTCCTGGAGAACCATGAATAATATAGCATCTATCTCTATTTAGAATTAGTGGTTTAACAGATAATTCAGGCAAACTGGCTTTACAATGTAAGAATATGACCTTTAATCCCCATAAGAATTTGTTTTTGGCAATCAGGTCAAGGATGGTAGTGATGGTTGTGTTACTGTGAGAGTGTTGTATGTATATTATAAGCTAACATAAATATATAACTATTTTTATAACTTTGAAAATGGAAGGGTTTTGGGGAGAATAATAAGATTCTTACGTATGATTTGCATGGTTAAGAATTCTGTCTCAGCCATGAGGCACTTATCATTCTAATTCTGCCTTTTGAAAATGCACAAAAGTCCAACAAAACTTAGTATTACCTATATCATACTATGGTGTCTCACTACTATTCTCCTGAAAAAATATTCTTAGAGAAATGACTGAATCAAAATCTGTTTCTCAATTCTTCTTTTAAAAAATGCAGAACAAAATAAATATAATGAATCAATTGGAATCCTCAAAATATGATAGGGTACTAATTCATCATTTTAGAAATTGTTAGAAAAGGAAAAGGACATTTGCCCTTACATTACAAATAGATGTATTACTCAAGAGGATAAAATTAGTTGGATGGAAGAGTTTCTTTTAAAGGAAATAGCCCAGCTAATGAATGAAAAATAAGTCCTTGAATTAGACATCATAACATTGTAACCAAGAAATGTAGGCAATTATCACTAGTATTTAAATATTCCAAAAAGAATGGACACCAAATCAACAGGCCAACAGCTGAATTATGCACAGTGGTAAAAGAAGAAACCAGAAAAAACAGAAAAGATCAGTTAAGTTCTCAACAATCTCAAATATGATATAACTAAATAAAGGATTTAATAAAATGATCAGTGAGCTTTAAAAAAAGCTAGCTGAGCTAAGCAAAATCATATAAAACATCAATGACCATTTTAGTAAAGACTTAGAGTCCATTCAAAATTGCCAAATAAATCCAAGACATAGAAAACCACACTGACACAAAGGTAAGCACAAATGAACAAGTGAGAAGAGATGTGATGATGGGAGATAGGGCTGATGCAGGCGAACTTGTACTCAGAGATAGCTTAGAAACAGCAAGACATCATGGAAAATAAATCTATCAACTGCTGGATGATGGAAAGACTGACCTACGATTAACTGGAATTGAGGACAGTTCCTCAAATCAAATGATAATGTCATTAAAGAACACCAGAAACTAGGAACCAAAATGAAAGTAGTCCTAATTGAGAAATTTATAACTATGAATGCCCACATCAGAAAAATAGACTAAGCTCAAGTAAATAACCCAGTGATACACCTCAAGCTTCTAGAAAAACAAGAACAATGTGAATAAAGCTAATACAAGAAAGGAAATAACACAGGTCAAAGTGGAAATTAATAAAATGAACAAAAACTTACAAAGAGTCAGTGAATTGAAAATCTGGGTCTTCTAAAGCATTATGAAAATCAACAAACCTTTAGCCAATCTTAGAAAAAGAGAAAGGACCTGAGTAAGTGTGATTAGAAGCAAACAAACAAAAAGCCAGTTGTAAAAGACAATGCCAAAAACTGAAAAATTAAGAGTAAATATTTTGAAAACCTCTTCTCCAATAAATTGGAGAAAATAGTAGCATTTAGAAAAAAAGAAATTGAAGAAGACATCAGAAAATGGGAAGACATCCTCTGTTTCTGAAAGATGAACAAATACTGTCACTATAGCCACACTACCAAAACTACTATATAGATGTAAAGAAATCTCAATCAAATTACCAACAGTGCTTCTCACAAAAAACTAGAAAGAAGAATACAAAAATTAACATTCATATGGTACCAGAACAGCAAAAATAAACCCAGGCAACAAGCAGAAAGCAGCAGTTATCACAATGCCAGATTTCAAGTTATGTTACAAAGTTAGAGTCATGAAAAGAGTACGGCACTGACACAAAAAAACAGACATACATATCGATGGAACAGGACCTCAGACACAGAAACAACCTCAGGCACATTCAGCTATCTGATCTTTGAGAAAAGATCCCAAAACACACCCTGGAGGAACAATAGCATCTTTAACAAATAATGCTAGGAAAACCAGCTACACACATGCAGACAATTTAATCTACACCTGAATCTCTTGCCTTGTACCAAACTAGCATCAAAATGGATCAAGGACATAAATATTAAAACAGAAACAATCTGCTGGAAGTTGAAATAAATAAAATTCTTAAAGATATAGGCATAGGACAGAACTTTCTGAGCCGAACTTCCAATTTTACAAAAAATTAATATAAATAACAATAAACAACATAAAAAATAAACAACATCAAGAATCAATTAATCAATAATATAAAATTAGAAAGCTTCTGCACAGCAAAGAAAAAGACAGAGTGAAGAATACAGAATTAGAAAAAAAAATTCCAGCTTATTCTTGGACAGAGGCTTAATATCTAGACTGTATAAATAATGTAACAAAATTGCACTCCCAAAATAAAATTTTAAAATGGGCAACTGAAATGAATACACTTACCAGAAGAGGAACAAATGGCCAATAGTTGTAGGTAAAAATGTGCAACATCTTTGGTCATTAGAGGTATGTTATGGTTTGTATATAGATGGCCCCCCCAAGCCTCACGTAGTCATGGAAATGGCTGAATCTAATGTTTATGATTGACTCGTTGTGGAGCGCCAAGACTGATAGTGTGAGTTCTGCACTCGCCCAGGGTGGAGCCGACATACAATGTAAGGTCTGAATGGGGGCATTTTTCCCTCTTTGGCGTGGCTTGCTCTTGCCGCTTGCAGCCGCCATGAACGGCTGCCCTCTTTTGCTCTGGCTGCTTCCTTAAAGTGCTGCCCCAGTGCCATGCCACCCTGCCTTGGAGCCAGCTGATTATGGACTGAAATCTCCAGAAACTGTGAGCTAAATAAACCTTTCTTTGCTTCACTCTGGTGTCAGGTGTTTGTCTCAGCAACGAAAAAAAAGTAACCAAGACAAGGTATGGAAATGAAATAACACTAAGAGTCCATATTACTGCAGAAAAAGGGCTAGGGGTATCATCATGAAGTTAAATAATAACAAATGCTGGTGACTTTGCAAGGAAAAAGGAACCCTTCTGCTTTGTTGGAGGGAGTGCAGACTAGTACCACCTTTGAAATCAGTACAGAGATTCCTCAAAAAAATGAAAACGAGAAATTCCATTTGAGCCAGCTGTACTCCTTCTAAGTATCTTCCTGAAAGAGTTAGGGACATCATATTGTAGTGATACATGTATGCTCATGTTTATGTGAGCATAACTTTTAATAACTAAATTTTGAAAAAAGGCTATATGTCCATTAATAGATGAATGAATAAAGAGAATATGATATTTATACACAGTGGGGTATCATTGTGCCATGAAAAGGATAAATTTGAGCCATTGGTCAGAAAATGGATGGACTACTAGACAATGATGGTGAGTGAAATATATCAGGCACACAAGTGTAATGCTGCACAGTTTCTCTTATACGAGAAATCCAAAGTTCAAGTAAAGAACAAAATAAAAGATACATAATAGGAAATAGGAAAAACGATATCTTGTCAATGGAAGGGGACCAAAAGATGGAAGGAAAGGGGAGAGGGGTTTAATAGAATTAAGGTATGTCATGTGCTTGTACCCATTTTATAATACTCAAATAAGTATTGCAAACATACACGAAAACAAAAAATCAAAAAAAGAAAGAATGAATGAATGAGCACCAGAAATGACATAGCACTTCTGCCTTGCAAAAACTTCAACTTAAAGTTGATGGTGCGTTCGTATTTATTTTCAACAATTACAGAAGACATAAAATGTGTAAAATAACACCTTGGTTGTCTTGGGAAGATAGTCAGCATATCTGGATTAGGAGAAACAGTAAAAACAAATCAGATCCCTCAACAAATAAACACTAAGGGCAGAGAAGAGATAGAGAGGGTAGCCAGTTGGGAATGAATTAGTATTTGGAATAGACAATTTCGACTTCATGCTGGAAATAACTGAAAGAGGGTGATGTGGGTAAAGGGTCATTTTACTATTCTTTATATGTTTAAATGTGATTGAAGCTCTGAACTTTTCCATAGTAGTGAATTTTTAAGGTTTCTCATATGATTATGGTAGTGCCAGATGATTGTCAGTGCTCAATAAAAACAAATACAAATACAAATAAGGTAAGAATCCTAAGACCAGGAATGTGGATTTGAAGAACTTCTGGCAAAAGTAGTATCAGTAGCAAATTCAGGTGGAAAAGTCAGCATGGTCTTGAACATAGTTCCAGGAGGCAGGGGAGGAATCTCTGAGTAAAGACAGCACTGCTCCCTGTACCCATCTGGACATAAAGTTGCACCCCTCTTATTGTTTTTTTGTTGTATATTGATATGATCATCTAAGAAAATACTGCTGGCTTGTGTACATACACCTACACACAGCAATATACAGGTACATGCATAGACCCACACACTGGAAATTAATTATGTTTTTATTTTCTTCTCCTATGTCTTGATGGATCTCTGAGGGACTTTGTCATATATTGATTTTTAAACCTTATATCTTGCCTCATTTCACCAATTTCATACAATAGTACATATTTAGATAATTGCTCAAGAGAGGCTTGCTGGTTAAATTATATTGGATCAGAGAGATAACAGATAGATAAATAGATAGATAGACAGATAGATAGATAGATAGATAGATAGATAGATAGATAGATAATAGACCATGGACCTGGGGACAGTGGAAGTGTAGAAAAATTCAAATGGAATTCTGGAAATTTTCATGAGTTGTAGAATGTTGATCCAAATAGGTTTTGAGCTTCTACATTCTTTAATACTCAAAGCTCTCACATGATGTTATATAAACATCATTAAATATCATCATGAAGACTAGCCTTATTAAGAAAAGAATTATCACACAACACTATGTCATACTTCTGCAGAAGGGAAAGGTTATGTGTAGATAACCGTGTTGGACTTTAAGTGATAAAGGTGTACCAATCAGCCTTAGTCACTATTTATGATTAAGCAATGGTACTTCTTGTTTCCAATCCTACATGAACCCCACATGACAAAGAAAAGTGTTAACCATAAGTTATGACATGTCTAATGCCACTTTATTAGCCAAAGTAAAAATTCATTACAACACCTAAAAAACTCTAGTAATGAGAAATATATTTTATATCATGGGTGCAACTCTTTTCAAAGCCAAATCATTTTAATTTTGTTCTCCATGAGGACGGCAATTAGAAAAGCATTGTGACCATATGCAGATGCTTGCAAACAGGAAACCATAGGTGGTTTAGAAAGACACCATAGCTCAGACTACAAGTGGGCATTGAAACTGGACATTTTATGGCAGGACCCCTTTTCCTGAGTTGAATTATCCTAAAAATACCTGTGAATCAATGTCTGATGTGTTTGTCATCTCCCGTTTCTAGGCAAAGCAAGCAGATCAGCCCATTCAATAAAACAGCCAAAGGGCAGGGACAGCGGGAGCAGTTTGATCGGTGACCTGCTGAGAAACATTGCCCACTCCAATATTACAGCTTACTATTTTTTTAATCTCTTAGAAATATCATTAACTTAAGGCTTAGTCTGCAGCATGTCAGTTTCAAGTCTAAGGCTCATTTTCCAAATCGGTCAAATACAAATGTAATGGCTGTCCAGTATGATATGACGATGAGCCATTTTAAGAATCACTTGAAATAATGACACATTTATCAATATGGCACAGTTTACTAGGTGATAAAAACATCAATGTGGCCAGTTGATTCAGCTTTCCTGATTTTTAACTCCTTAGTGCAGGTCTTTCAGAATGCTAAGGTGTATTAAACATTTACAGCATTTGACTTCATTGTGTACATGGTCCTGAATATGGGCTTCTGATAGCAGTTTTGAATTAAGAAATATGGCCTGCTCTATCCTTTATGGCAGCCTGCACATTGGATAAGTTTATGCTTTTTAGGACCCAAGAATCTATTTGAATACACATAGAATACTGGATGCCTCAATAGAAATGTTTTAAATTACCTTGGAATAATTGAGCCATTCAGAGAACACTGGAGTGTTCCACATGGCATTGAAGCCTATGGTATAGCAGTCACCTCATGACATGGACATCATGTGAACAAGAACAAATGGTTTCTAAAAACCAAAAAGGTGAAAGGTTGTCAGAGCCTGAATGTGCCTATTGTGTTTCAGTAATTGCCACTTAGTATTTGATTTAATGAAAGCTTAGCAGTAAAGAATGTTTCTGTAGACATGGTTGTTATGCTAATTTTTACTACACCCTTCTCTGTCTTCCCAAATTACATTTAGGAACCTCTGTTTTCTATTACAGAGTGACTTTCACTCTTTCTGCTTTCTGCATACATTCCCCAGTCTCTCAGTGGCCTCATTAAAGACAACTACAGTAAATTATAGGGTCTCTGGTTAACTAGCTTGTCCTCTTCCCATCTAAAGATGCAAATTCTATTGTATAAACTGGGCAAAATAGATGCCTGTCTCCCCTTCATTTTAGGCTATGTAATCTGCTTTACAGAAAACTATTTCTTGGGGAAATTCATTAACTCTTTCCAATTATATGTACCTTGGAGAGAAACTCTGGGTTTATGTTTAAACACACCTTGGTACATTTTCTCAACTTTGAGCTAGGGAAAGGTTCTCATTGCTTCTTCAAAACACCCATTGATAATACTAAAGTTAGGAAGTCTAGAAGGAGCTATATTCATCACTTTCAGCCCTTCGTGTTATACAAGCCTCGGCAGGTAATCCTGGTGGAAAATAATCATTAGAGACATCCTGTGGGAGCTGAAATTCCAAAACGGGGACTAATTAGCATCATTAGAATATTATCTATTGTTCTGTTGGTAACTCTTCTTGAATGGATTCCAAAATTGAAGATCCAGGGTCCAAATTTATTTTCTTATTAATACTTGCTATGAATTTCCTACCCATGGAGCAGTTAGAAATCATCTGTTTTCTTCACTAGTTGTAAAACTGCATTGAGTGTGTGTGTGTGTGTGTGTGTGTAACTAAAGGCAAAGAAAAAATAAGAGGCAAAAAAACCCCACTTCGACTCTTGTCGTCTCATAGCAAATGCCTTTTGAGATTCTTAACAGCAAATTAAACCTTCTGTTCTCTGTCATCTTAATCTAAGTGAGACTGGCAGCAAAAGGGAATGAAAAACTATAAGATTAATTATTGTAGTTTCCAATAGATTACAGATATTACAAAAATGACAAGAGAGATAGGCTCTACAGACCACGACTTTTGAAGAACATCAAAGGATTAGAACTTTCTCCTGAGATTCTGATGTCTTAGATTACCACTTGAACTCCTGTCAAATCACTTCAAACTCTTGAAAAGGCAATTTTGAAGGAGATTAATAATTAGCTATGCAGTCAATAGCTTCAACTAAAGCTCTTTAAGCAGTTAATAAACCAACATACAGCTGAAGCTAGCAGAAAGTAACTTGAAACTGGAGAAAAATTTGAAACAACTTTGTTTTTGTTGTTGCTGTAGCAGTCAGAAGTGGCTTCATGAGTAGTTAGAATGGACAACCTCTTTCTAGGAAAATTTAAGAAGAATTTAGGTAGCAACAAGGAATCAAAAGCTCTACTATGAACTTGCCACTTATGCTAAAATCTAGGATTGGAGACCCAAAAGGATTAAGCAGCATACTCCACTGAAAAAAGCAGGCTGAGACACTTGCTCCAGGTAAGTTAGCTTATCACACATTTAGGCATATTTAGTTCAAGTGTAAGTGAAAATATTTTGAACACCTAACCAGTAGTTGGAGACAAAGAAAAATTGATTAAAGGGACATTTTAGGCAGGTATATAAAAAATATGCTTGATTATGTGAATTTAGAAGCCATAAAAGCATAAAAAAGATAGATCTTAGCACTCCTTTCATGTCATTCACAACAAACCTAATACAACTATTGAATAAATGTAGGAAATTTCGGAGGCCCACAATATTCTGTTTTCTGTGTTGAACTAATTGATTTCTCCTACTGTGTAATATTCGTATTCTCAGTACAGAATTTGTCAGTGTAGCAGCTATTTCGCTGGTAAGATGGAAGATGGATGAAGTGTGTGATACATGAACTGTATTGAAGGCTTATGGACAAAACTTACATATTTCCTACTTTAAATTTGGCTTTCTGGTTTTGGAAAAATCAGAGAATAGCTTCTGATTGCCGTTTCCTTCCAGTTGTAGAAAGAGAGTTTATGAAGTCAAACAGACAAAGCCATGCAGGACAGGCTGTCAGTATACCTTTGAGCAGAACCAAATGAAGTCCTGTGCCTGAGTCCCTCCAACAGTTTACATAATCGTATGGTATTCCTTGAGCCCCCACTGATGAGAACATTAGACAAATATGGACAAATATTAATGAAGGCAGACAGAGTTTAACTAGTGATCAATCTTGGTAAACTATAGGTCCATCCTTATACCCCTTCTGAACCAGAAATACTCAAATAATAATAATTACCAGACATCAGAATCACTCAAAGTAACTCTGTTCTTTATCTGTCCAGTCAAAATTCCTTCCAAAGAAATCTTCTTGTTCAAGCTCTTTAAACAAATCCTTTAGAGAATTCTCCTGCTCCCAGCCTGGCATTTTTCTGTGTGGTAAGGGTTTAGAATCTAGTGCTCTTTATTCTGTTGTTATAGGCTTTTATGTTTCATATCATAAATAATATTCTCAATAGCATTTTCAGCAACTTTTAGACTCTACCATTTCATTTTTTTAAAATTCTTGTGTCTTCAGTACTCTGCCTGTCATAAAGATCTTTTACTCAAGCACACATAACTTCCAGTGCCCGTCATGTATGTTACAATACGATGTAGTACGTATCAGATGACAAAAGCATTTGAGTCTACTTAGGAGCCCCATGGAGCTTCTGCAAGGAAGTAACTTGCCTGGAGAGTTACTGGTATTGAGTTTGAAACACAAGTCAAGTATTATGCCTGAAATTCACAAGCAAGTTGTACCTGTTTTATATGATTCATGGTAGAAGAGTAAAGATAAAGCATTGGGTAAAGAGACCGAGGATTCATTTCAGGCTTCTATATTGATTTGTTCAACAATTTAAACAAATCTTTTAATCTCTCTGAACCAAAGATTTTTCATTTGCTTCTTGAAGGTTTTATTATCTGCTTTATGTATATCTAAGGGAGCTTTGCAGGTCAAATTAGTAGAAAGTGCAATGCAATCATAAGGTAGTATTACTAATTTAAGAAAGTACTTCAAGGATCTACTTTCTTAAACTCTGGATCGAATTGTTTTTTCTTATTGCTCTGTCACATTCTAATTCTCAGTCCTTCTGTGTGTAGATGGAGGGAGGATATCTGTTGTGCTGGAGAATTATGTCATCTTGCAATCAGAAAAATGAAAGGAGGAAAGCATAACTTCTTTCTTCTTCTATTAGTTTCTTAGTGCTATTGAAACAAATTACCACAAATTGGGTGATTCAAGTAACAAAAACTATGTATTTTTGCTGATCCAGAGGCTAGATGTATTGATCTGGCCATGCCAATGGCACAATGCTAGAATCCTTTCTTTTGTCTTCTGTTTTGCTAGGTTGCTGCAGTTCTTGGTCTTCAGTTTGTGGCATTTAACTGCAAATTCTGCCTCTATCTTCACAGGCTGGTTTTCACTTTGTGTGTATTTGTAGTGAAATTCCCCTCTTAGAAGAACCCAGACCGTTGGATTAGGGCACACGTTACTCCAGTGTGACTTTCTCTTAACCTGATTATATTATCAAAAACACTATTGCCAAATAAGTCATATTCATAGTCTTTGGGTGGATCTTTTTTTGGGGGGTAGGGGATGAAGGATTAGGGGATATAACTTAGTGTGGTTGCTTTTTATTTCTTTTTCTTGAGCCTCCTTTATGTTTGAATTTTCAAAGGCAAAACTTTAAGTTTCTTATTAGAAAGTATAAAAATTTCATAGTATGGTCATATTGTGCAAATAAATTGAACCTTAGGGGAAAGATTGGGATGACAGGTTTAAGTGTACTTGAAAAGAAAATATCAATTTGTGTTGGAAAGTGGGATAGAGAGTCTTTGGACTAAAAGAGGGAAGTCAAGACAAAGCTTTTTATAATTAGGTCTATGAAAGATTGGGGGTATTTTCAAGCTATTTTTGAATATATTTGAATAAAGATTATGAGATTGTGAGGCAAACTGGAATCATGAAGATATCTAGTAAATTACATGACAGAGGTTAGCAAGCTATGCCAACTCATTCAGAAATTAATCTATTTCTCAGAGTTATTAAAATACTAAAAGATACAATTAACTCAAGTTATTTAATTATTTGTTTATTTTGCTTATGTGTAGAACCAAAGTCCTTATTTCTGTAGAAAGTCTAATGGAAAAGGAGAAGCTATGGCCACATGAAGTTAAGAGTAAATCATCACATTTCATAAAGGATTATTAATTAGATGAAATATACACATCTATACTTAATTAGAAAAAGTGAGACTATGTCATGCTTTTATTTCTTGTAGTATCTATTAGGAAGTTCAAATCAAAATTTAATTGTGCTACAATCATATTTACCTTCATGTTAATATTATAACAAAATGTATTAATCTGTTAGAGTTCTCTCCTTATTCATAGTTTTTCTGAAGCTTTAACATGTGTGTGGCATATGTTTCCCTGTTTTATTATAAAGTATGTAATAGCAAATAGATAGTATAGGTGGCATAAAGTGTTAAGTTGAACTATGAAACTGATTACGTTTAACAATTTTTATCTACAGCAAAGATAACTGCATATGGCTCAAGCTATCACAGATAAAATGAAATGGGAAAATAATACCATACTTTGAGCTTTATGCAATTATTTTTGTTGTAGATAAAATTTATTGAGCATATTCGATTTCATTTTGTTGAACTTAACACTTTATACTACTAGTGTCATCTACTTTTATAATATGTTTACAACAAAATATACTTTCAGGGGAATCTACCACAAACAGATTTAAACACATTTCTTTTTCTGGTAGGCTTGTTAGTATTATATATGGGAAATGCATTTTCCATTAGTTTATTTATTATATTTATTGATCATTTCCATGTGTTTATATTATGAAATGTGATAGTAAAATAGGTAAGCAGATGTGTATTCCCTTATATAACTTGCAATTTAGTTGGAATGAAATTAAGTTAGCTCCCTCCATCCTAAATTTTGGCATTCAAATAATATTTGTTGAACTCTTAAGAAACACCAAGCATGGTGCTAGACACTGAGTGGCAATGTGGATTTCAAAACACAAAATACAAACTCTGAATCACATACTTTCATAATTTATCTAGAATGATCAGTACATTTAAGAAAAAAAATAATGTTAAACTAATGGTAGGGATTATTTGACTTCCTTTTTTGGACTTTAGTGAACTGTGGGTTTGGTGAGAATTCACTAAATTAAGATATGTGAGTGTGTTACTGCTGGCGGGAGGATGTTTCCTTTGGAGAAATGATCCCTCCAGAAACTTTTAAGGAGAATGTGTTTGAAATGAGAGATGGGAAATGAAGGCAAGGGTATAAGCAAACCCAGGCAAAGGAGGGCTTTGAAACACTCCTTAAGGATTGTGTTCTTTCTTTTAAGTTACAATAGAAGCCATTATGTATCCATGCAGAAGAGTTTGCAAATATGATTTGAATTTTTAAAGTGGTCTAATCATAGAATAGGAGCAAGAATGGACCAGAAGAACACCAGAGTAGAGGCAGAGTAGGGGCTGGACACTCAGAAGAAGCGCTGACAGGGGGAAGGAAAGTGATCTGTCCAAAAGAACAAGGATTCTCCTAGGACACTGCTGAGCCAGAAGCAAAAGTTTATCCCCAGAGGTACTGGTATGAACGTAGACTCAGTGACCCCGTCACAGAAGAATTTCAAAAGGCAAGTGAGACTCTCACTACATCTGCAGTTTCCTGCTACTCTAGCGGGCTGAGTCATCTAATGAGATTTGAAGAAGCACAGATTGAAGGAGAATCTGGGTTGCTCTCCCAGATCCGTGTGCTTGTAAGCTAGGTTGTTATTCTGTGCCTCAGTTTTCTCTTTGAAATATGGAAATATAATACGTTCTCTACATTTTAGAACAAAAAGGTTTTGATATTATAATGCAACGTAAAAGAAATTTGACAAAGATAAGAATACCATAAAGATAGATTATTATTAATTTTTGCATGATCTTTGACAGCCTAGCTCCTTAAAAAATGAGAACAAATAGGACTTAATATTGTTCTTATGCTCAGAGAAAAAGGCATTTTTGTCTTCCTTTTCATTATGGAACTCTAGAGGTTTTAATTCTGAGCTTTTTGTATAAAGCTTTATAACCTGTGGGTGCTAAATAATTACTTGAGAACTGACCTATTATTAAATGTTACTTTTAATCTTCATGCAAAAAGAATTTTAAACAGGCTACAGAAGGATGGGCTTGATAACCTAATGGATCTTAAAATGTCTCCAAGTTCTCTGTATTACATTTGAATTTGTAAGTTATAGGAGCATAATTTCTTTAGAGAGAGGTAGTGCTCAATTCACTTCTTCTATAATAAAGAATTTTGAAAAAAAACAAAGTCTTCCTAGGGAACAATTATTTCTTTCATAGAATGACCTTTTCTTCAAACACCTTTGGTTGATAAAACTTTATAAGTTTCAGAGGAAAAATGAATTCTATAGAACAGCACCTGTATCATCTTTTCTAACAAAATATAGGACAGAGATAATTTGAAAAAGTGCTCCAAGAAAAACCCAAAGTATATGGAAAGCGTCTCAGCCTGTACATTGAACATTTAATCTCACAACCATGGGACGTGTCATTTCCATTTAGGGTGACTCTGAGCATGAAACCCTCTAGGTAGCTGATGCTGCAGCCTCCGTGACTGTTCTGGTAACCTGGGTTAACCAACACAATGTTTCTTGAAAAAAAAAATCTCTTGTGGTTCACTTTCCAAAAAACAATGATCAAGTGAAATCTGGAGCAATTCATTAACTGTTCATATGCTTGTGTTTCTTTAGATCCAAGTTCTGGATAACTGAAAACATCTGGTTAACTATACTTTTTGAATTCTGGTAAGTTTCTCTACTCTCTAGATTCTAGTAACATCCAACACATAGACCTGCAGTTGGCAAATATCTTGCCATTAAGATCACGAGCCTGAGAATTAGACAGAAATAGATAACCACCTGACAGGAATGAATTTTTGCTTAAATTCTCAGTCTGTTTCTTCATCAGAGAAGTGATATTAGTGATGCCTAGCCCATATGTTTATTGGTAGAATTAAAAAGCAAAACAGCACAGCATTGAATAGAATGAAACAAAAGTGATCCAAACATAGCGAGACCCTCCCTATCTCAATAAAAAAAAAGAAAAAAAGTGATCCTTTACCTTCTACATATATGCAAATTTTTTTTTTTTTTGAGACGTGGTGTGGCTATGTAGCTCAGGCTCACCTCGGACTCACAGCGATTTTCCTGCCTCAGCTTCCTAAGTGCTGGGATTACAGGCATGTGCCACAGTGCCCTGCCTATAAATTTTTTATGATACTTCCAAAGTTCAGTGTTCTTCAAGGATTTGGAGTCAACATTGTGGATATCATATATATTCCTATACTGCTACATAGAATGCTGCTTAGGAGACTTTTGAGTAATTGATCACTGCCAGACAAAGTGGACTTTATGACAAACTATTTGAAGCTGGATTTTAGAATAAAGCAATCAAGATATTATAAATCCAGTGTGATTTTTCTAATGGAGAAATTGCTATATATTCACCTCATTTATTTATAATACATATACATGTGCACACATATACTTCATCACATGTAAACATATGAATATATAACATGTACATGATTCATGAAGTACAAACACATAAAGAAACTGAACTGCTATCATTCACAGGTTTACAGTTTAAGAATAAAGTACACATCTGAATTCTACTAGCATTACACATATAAGTGAATATTTACAAATCTCCTGTGCCCATCTGTGTCTTGGAGTTGGTGTTAATAATTTCTTTCTAGGTCCTCCTAAATTATGAGTCCCAAGATGGCAAGGTTACACCTACATGTTGTATTAGTGTTCCATACCGGCACAACCAAGTACCGTACACTGGATGGCCCGCGGCAACACTCTTGCATTGTCTCGTTGCTTCTGTCAGTCACGCATCTGTGCAAGACTCAACTGAATTATTTCTTTAAAATTCATATGAGTTTCTGGGGTCACCAAACAAAATACCAGAGTGGGTAGCTTAAAATACAAAAATTTATTTTCTCATGGTTCTGAAGCTAAAAGTCTGAGATCAAAGTGTCACTGGATTTGAATTTCTGTGAAGCTTCTCTTCTTGATAGGCAGATGCTGCCTTCTCTGACTCTTTACATAGTGATAATATATATATATATATATATATATATATATATATAGTGAAGTTTCATTAATGTCTTTGCATCTCTTGGGTTTATGGTTTTTTTGTTTAATTATTTAATTCAGATGTACGTGGTCACTCCCTGGCATACTGAATCAGAATCTGGGCAGGGACCTGTAGCACTTTCAAACACCCACTATGTATTAGGAATTGTTGTAGGTCTAGCGCTACAACCAACCATTCATACCTCTATATACCAAGCTATATTTTATTTAGTGGAAATGAGCAAAGAATACAGTGTAGCCCCCCACTCCAAGCTGCAGTTCAGAGTTCACAGTCATTTGTGGGATTTTTCTTAGAACCTAAACTAATTGTTGGCAGAAATGCCCACAATTTCATGGAAACCACAAATATCCTCCACAATTGGTTTTTGTTTGTTTTGTTTTGTTTTGTTTTGTTTTGCTTTGGCAGGATATTTGCAAGCAGCTAATCCCAGAGAGCTACTCAGCTCACCATGCTGCTGACTGGCTGATGCCCTGTAATCCACCTACGGCAGATGCACCAGTAACGCACATCATAACAGATTACTGTACCTCATGTAGCTATCTCAAGTGTTCTTGATTTTGTTCTTCCTCAAGCCCTAAGATCTCCGGGAGGCCAGCAAAACACCCTGCACCTCCTAAGGCTTCATTAATACATTTATGTATTTGTAATGTACTGGTAATTTATTTGTAATTTACAATATATTTATTACAATATAATTTAATACACAATAAATGCATTTATTACATCACATTACATACTTGTGGGAAACAGTGTATTTATGGTTAAACTATAAAAATAGATGTACAAGAACATTTTTCTGACTATACATGAAATTTTCATTTTTTTCAAAATTTTCTGGTACTCTAAGAAGGTAACCCTCATGAACTGAGGGGTCCATTGTAATTGAATAATAATCACAGGATCTGATGTGGTAAGTGCTATTCATAGGCTTAATGTACTATAGGAAGTTAGGGATGTCTATGAGGGGAAGAGAAAGCTAGCTATTTCAATTTCAAATAGAAAAATAAAGGAAGGAATTGTGAGATGAAGGAGAAATCAGGAATACCTGCAGAGGCAAATTCTTGCCAGGCAGAAGAAGGATTTAGATGGGAGTGCCTGGTAGATCTGAATATTACAAGAAAGCCAGTGTAGCTGGCGTATGGCAAATGTTGTAGAAAGAGTACTGCTGAATCTAGGAAGGAATTGTGGGAAAATAACACCTGGTACCAATCACTGTGTGACCTTCAACAAGTTTCCTAATTGCTCTTAGTTTCTTCATCTGTAGAATAGGGGCAATATTATATCTATCTGTTTGGGTTTTTCTCATGGTAAAATGGGTTATATTGGTTTGGCACTTGTAAAAATACAGAATAAAAGTAGTTCAAGTCAGCAAGGTAGGAGGTGGAAAATTTATAGAACCCTGACTTTTACTCCAGTGGACTTAGGAAACCAAAGGTTTTGAATAGAAGAATTGTGAAATTTGACAAATATTTTAAGTGGGACAAATATTTGTACATGTTTCATTCTCAACAACAACAAAAAAATTAGATGGAAAGAAACCTTGAAGTTAAACTCCAACTTTTCTTCACTTATTTTATCTTATTCTTATGGCTCTCAATAAACATCAAGTCTTTCATGGTTTAAACATGTTCAGGCGCTTCTAAGGGTTGATGTAATCTTCTCCACTTGTTATCCTAGTAATAAATAAGAGAGTATCACTAATTTTCTCTGTACCATAACCTAACACAACTTATTACTTGTAAAGTTCTTGACCTATACCATAGTAGAGGATATACATGTTTGTCCAGTTTATCTCAGGGTGTCACTTCTGTGTCACTTGAGAAAAATTACACAAGCTCACTGAAATTAGTAAAACATTATGGAAACCAATGTTTGATAGCCTATAGTTTTAAATTTTAATTTGCTGAGCAACCTAATCTACCACATTTTCTTTTTTTATTTTAAAGATGATAAAACCTAGCAAAATGAAACAGAGTAAAACCAATCAGAACAAACCAGAGTCAGTGATGCCGGACTTCATAACATTACAAAATCAACAATAGTTACCATAATGCCTTTTGTTGTCTTCAAAATAGCTACAGATACCTTTGGACATAGTAAAAGTCAAACAGAACAGAATAGAATAGAAACAGTAAAAACAAAACAATTGATACAATAAAGGACTTCAAAACAAGGCAATAGTAAATTCAAAGTGGCTACCATATATATCATACTCTTTGAAATAGCTGCTTGTGCCATCAGATATAACAAAATCAAACAAAACAAAAGAGAACAAAACCCAACCCAACAAAACAATGAAAATCATACAGGACTTCAAAACAAGACTATAGGGAATCAACAATGGCTACCACCCTCAGAAGGAGACCCCCACTAGATGCCACACTGCGTACCACTGTCTTCTGAACAGATGATCAGACCACTGGCCCTTGACCTGCAAGGTCAGTGAAACACCAAAGCACCACAGTCATCCAATTGCATTTCACCTTGATAGCTATCATCAGAGCCTGTGTTTCTCTGGATCAGCTGGTCGCTTCGTAGGGGGGTGATTGGTACTTCTTGCTTGCCAGCCTGTGAGCCAGAAGGAGCTGGGATCTGGCTGTCCCCCTGCCAGCAGTGGCCCACTGGGAAAGGCTTGCTTCTGGATGTCCCGGGCCAGCAGCAGCCTGTGCATGGCACTGGTTCTGGTGGGCAGGGCTTCTTCTCTCTGCCCACAGTTCATGATGGCACTAACTCTACCACATTTTCAAATTGGCAAAGTTCACATGGACAGGAAAGTTAAGGTTACCATTTTGCAAACTTCTAGCTAAGTTTTAATTAAGTGAGTCTTTATTATAGATAGTCTATTCTAGGGCTGGGGATCTAGCTCAGCAGTCTAAGCACCTACCCAGCAAGTGTAAGGTCGTGAGTTCAATCCCTGGTGCTGCCAAAAAAAAAAACAATAATAATAATATAGATAGTCTATTCTTTTTGGAGTATTAAGGAAGCATAATGTTTCAATCACAGGGGGTCTAAATAAAGGCTATTGTCTTTCATCTTCAACCATTTCCGCCTCTGTCAAGCTCTCTTTCCTTTCCTTACTGCAATTTGCCATAGCATTTATTGAAATTCTTTCTGTTATGGTTTGTGTCTGGATGTTCCCCTAAAGCCTCATTCAGTTGTAGGGGGTGGGCTTTTTCAGAGGCAGCTGAATCTAGAATTTGTGATTGGTTCATTGTCTAGAGCTGGAACTTGGAATATGTGTGCTATACCTGCTCTCGGGCGGGTATCCTGCATACAATATGAGGGAGGCAAAGTGGCTTTGTCCTCCCCTTTTGCTTCTGTTGCTTTTGCTGTCTTCCACTGCCCCAGCCACCATGAACTTCTGCACCTCTGCCATGCCACCCTGCCTTGGAGCCAGCTGATTATAGACTGAAACCTCCACAAACTGTAAGTTAAATAAACTTTTCCTTCATTAACTTTGGGTGTTAGATATTTTGTCCCTGCAATGAGAGAGGAGTAACTAAGACACTTTCCCACCTTCTTTCTTTCCTTCTTTCATTTCCAGACAAAAGGAGGATATATTTTTGTTTGTTCAGAAAATATACATCCATATATTCTCCACATGTACTTTTGAAATTCTTCTCTTGCATCAGACCCTGTGCCAAATTCTACCTTTTTTCTTCAGGTTGTGAATTACTATTTAAGAGTTGGAATTTGTGAATTTTGGATATCTAAACCAGCTCCTCAGACTCTGAGCATCCAAGATCTATACAATTAAAGAACTGATACTTACCTATAGCAATGGTAAGCACACATAACCAAAATGCTATAGCATTATAATAATTCCTAAAGTCACGGACTGCTTCAAATAAAGCCCTTTGACCACAGGCTCATGCTCGGTGGCATAAATTCATTTGTAGTTTGGGGTAAGGATGAGAGTGGGACAAGAGCCATGGTAAGTGCACAGGCAATTCATAAGTAATGTGGATGCTTGTCAGAAAAGCTCTTAGTCTGAAGATTACAGGCAAGAAATGAGAATACACTGAAGTCGTGTTCATGAGCATAAGAGAATAGTATGTGACCTTGTACTTTTAACTAAGTATTCTGGGACTTTCTTTTTCTACTTGACTACACATTAAGAATTGACTACTCACTTTCTCATCAAAGTGGATGATCCTTCTATCTAGTGTATTATTTCCCATATTCCATTCTCTTTGTATCTTCTTTTTTTCTGCTTTCCTTTATTTGTTTTTATCTCTCATCAGAAGCAATACAACTTTGTTATAAACAGCAAGAGCCTGGAATTGCCAGCTGGATGCTTTACTTTAGACAATGACAATAAGAAGAGGCTGATGAACAGCAGCTCATGTTGGAGATGAGAAGCAATTAAATGGGGGAAATAAGGACAAGTATTCCACTTCAGATAGGCAGGCATGAACACATGCACACACACATGCATGCACACACACATACATGCACAGAGGAAGAGGGGAAAAATAGACATTCAGATCAGTCAGACTTCACAAACTGCTTTTCTTTATTTCAAGTACCTAAAGATGCTAAGATTCCTGACATGTACAACTGAATTTTCCCCAAATTAATCCCATCACTCTGAAAATAGCCAATCCTGAAACAATGATGACGTCAAATAGAAAAGTAGTTCTTAGCCCTAGGGATAAGGAAGCCAGCAGTGTGTCATGGAACAGCATGGCAGCTTGTTAGAATGATGTCTATAGAGGCAAGATGGTACCTGGAGGCAGTTTCTGGGGAAATTTCAGCAAATGGCTTCAATCCTTCTGTCACATTACATTTCCATACAAAGTCATGAAACAATACAGGAAAGTCATCAATAATCATATGGAATCATTCTTTTGCATCAATGGTTACTAGAATTTTACTTTCTTTGTAATATCTACAAATTCTTGCTATCTCACTCTCAATTAATTTAGGATTCTTCTTTAGAATCATTGATCTCCAAATATCTGCAAATTTTAAACAAATCTATCTTTTTTCAGCTTACCATAGAAAACAATGATGCTTTCACTTACTGATAGAAAAACAGTAAATATAAAGCTTAAAATGGGAATCATAGAGGCCTACATTCAAATCCTGGATTTATGGTTAACTGGATGTAATTTATGCAAGCTACTCTCCCAAATAAAGATTCAACTTCCTGAAATATAGTAAAAGATAGATATAATATCTCAAAGGCCTCTTCTTAGGAATTAAGGGAGATGTATACAAAGTGACTAGTATACGGCAAGTGCTCAGAAAAGTTATGTGCAATTATATATTTTTAAACTCAATTATTTCTGATCAATACACTCAAATATTTTGTGGATCTCAATGAAATTTCAATTTAATTCATTGCCAACAATTTAAAACTATAAACAAGTAAAAACTAGGCTAGGGTTTTTTTGTTTTTTTTTTCTCTTTTAGATATTACACTTTGTATTATAATTAAAGCATTGTGAGCAGGGCATGGTGGCACACTCCTGTAATCCCAGCACTCAGGAGGCTGAGGCAGGAGGATCATTGCAAGTTCAAGACCAGCCTGGGCTACAAAGTGAGTTCAAGTCCAGCCTGAACTGCATAATGAGATCCTGTCTGAAAAAAATATATATATATATATTTAAAGCATTGCTAGAGACTAATAATATCCCTGATTTTAATTGCAGTTTTGTTGAAGATGACAGGTAGAAAAAGATTTTCAGCACCTAAGATGGGAAATATAAATTGGCTTCTTACTCTTCTACAGAAAGAGGAAATAAGAAGAGTTAGTTTGTCAGCCAATAATCAGATGATTTTAAATGAGAAATAATTGATTAGGGAGCAAGTTTTGAGATCAAATAGTTACAGTGGAAAAATCCAAAGTGTCTTAGCCATCCAATGTCTGGCATGACTGCCACAATTCATTTGGCCAGTGACTGTGCTTTTTAGCCTTCTAGTTTAGAGAATGATTCCACTTTCCATTATTTACATGACATGGTGAATATTTGAAACTTATTCAAAAGTATTGTCACTGAGGGTTTTGCAGACT
The DNA here is from genome assembly GCA_004365215.1 of Cuniculus paca. Taxonomy (NCBI): domain Eukaryota; kingdom Metazoa; phylum Chordata; class Mammalia; order Rodentia; family Cuniculidae; genus Cuniculus; species Cuniculus paca. The sequence continues at coordinate 55,734 of RJWT010000506.1, forward strand.
AAGACAGTTGAAAAGCAGTAGGGAAGCAAAGTAATTTCAAAGGCTCAGATTCTACTGCAACACGAATGTCAACATTGCACCAAATATATCCAAGAATTGAAAACCCTGCTTTGAAATCAGCCTGTGCATGTTTGTGGCTTTGCTGCATATATGAATGCATTTGTGTTCTTTGCCATGTATGCTTGGTGTTGGTGAGTACAAATGCTATATTACTAGCTTATTTTTTAAAGCAACATCCTGAATTTCTGCTTGCACCCTCTGTAGTGCTTCACTCTCAACTGGTATCTTCACATAAAAGGAAAAATAAGTGTGTGATTCATTCACAGGCTGTAAGTAAAGAATGTGTGAGCTTGCAGAGATGCTGCACACCTTTGTTGTAGTGGGTTTGCATGTTTCAGATGGGAGATGCCAAAAAGGCTCTTTGTTGTATCAATTGCTACCAAGAGAATAGAAAGAAAACCAAGTTGCTCATTTCTTGATTTGCTTGTTCCAGTCATGTGAATGAAAATGAGTTTAGAGAGGTCATTTGAAGAAGAGCTCCACCTTGAAATGAGTGAGCTGACCCTCCAATTACCCCTACCCATACACTGTCCTCAAATAAATAAGCTCACATAAGAATACAGGAAGTCTTTACAAACAAAGGCAAATATCTTTCATAACTGAAGAATTCCCTTGGACCAGTTCTTAAGTTTAATAAACAGCATGTGAGTATCATCCATTTATTGAGATCTGCGAGGGAGAAATTGTAACACTTAATAACTATCTTCTTTCACAGAAATTGAAGTAATTTCTTGTACACTTGCAACCGATTTCTCATCCATCCCAATAAAACATTGGACAGAGTGTTTTAGTTATCTGTTGCTGTGTAACAAATTACTCATCAACTAAAATAAGATTGTTTATTTGTTCATGGTCCTGGGGGCTAGGAGTGTGGGCAGGGCTCACCTAGATGGATTGTCGATGTCATATGGCATGGGCGAGATAAGTGGAAGGCCCACCATGGCCTCACTTTCACAACTCACAAAGGTGCTGGAGACAGCTGGTAGTTGCAGGTGTGCCTGTGTTTTACATATGGCTCTCTCTGTGTAGCAATTGCCTATCTTCACAGCGTGGTGGCTGGGGTCCAAGAAGAGGCACTAAATTAAGAATGAGAGGCAACACTTCAGTAGATGATAAAAAACCAAAAAACTTAGCATAATGTCAAGATAGTCAAGTTTTATTTATATTTTTTTATACTGGGAATCAAACTCAAGGCCTTGTGCTTGCCAGGTAGGCACTGTGCTGCTGAGCTGTATTCTCAGCTCTAGGATCCAAAGTTTAAAATCCAAAGTTTAGGAAAGTTTAGGATCCAAAGTTTCAATATCCATGAATATGCATTTTTCCACTGAAATAGTATTTTTGGGATGTGCCCATGGACATTAAGCTTAGAATGTTGCCATCTTTCTCTAATCCTGAGATGCCAAAAAGTAGGGCTAAAAATGTGGGATGGGGTGAGAATTGTGTGGCTAAACTTATGGCTTAATGCCTAAAATGGGGAAAAATCTTTTTGAACATATCTGGAAATTTGGTACTGGTGCACGTTCATTGAGGTGGAATCAGGTAACACTTCGTATTTTGTTTATACAGTTCTGACAAGCCAAGATGCTTGTAATGATTCTTAGTGTTTATTCTACTACTAAATACAAACAGCATGACTAAACCTAACAGAATCTAAAACATGCTTAAAGATTCCTATTCCTCTCCACCCCAACCATGTGCATTCTTTGTCATCCTTTTTAACTACCAAAGATACTGCTGAAAGGTTATGAAATCTTTTTTGTTACTCCTGCTCACTCACTGGGAAAGTATATTGGTGTTAACTGATTTGCTCAGTTTTGACACTTACAAAGAATGATTAGTTGAAGAACTCATCTCTTAACTATGAAGTTATTACCCAACCCCCCCACACATCATATCTCTTTCTTTGGTAAATACACATCAGAGTCATTATGTGCAATTAAACAAATTCCCAAGGGAACAAAACATTACCTTTAATTAATAAATGATGCCAAATGCAAATGCAAGACATGTGAATAATGCTAATTACTAAACAGCTAGTAAGATTTATTAAATCAAGGGTGAGGGCCTCCTGATCTTGATAATACAGTAGTAAAGTTCACTGAGGTTAGCAATACTGACTTTAAAAACAGTCTGCCGTCATTTATTTTGTGTTCTCTCTTTATATAATTATCAGCCTCAGTGTGAGGAGAAAGATCAAAAGAGATGCATGTAGACCCTGAGAAACTGGGGAACTCCTGGCCCACTTAGAGGACACTGTCTTCAGTGAATTTTTATGTGGCCACGTTAGCCCAGGGTTGCCCAATCTTTGGATATTTTAAAAAAATACAGCAGTCTAGATGTTTTATGCACCCTCTGTATTTTCAAAATATTATCAATAATTCAGATTTGAACAGTGCACAGCTAGTTTTCTAAAAGCAAAAAAGAACAAAAATAAATTGCACACAAATATTCACAAGGGCATATCAAATACCATGCAATGAAGTTTTAGTTTGAACTCTTACTAGCTATTGCTTCTTTTTATAGAAGCAAAGACATTAGAAATATTTTCCCAGGTTTGATTTATGGCCTAAGCCCTAACGTAAAACACATAGGCACACAGTATATAAACAAAAAATGTACATCCATGCACATGCAAAAATAGTATGTGTGCCTTTTATAGTGTTGTAGATTTCATGGTGTGGTTGATTTCAAAAGTGACCACAGAACCCACCCATTAACCCTGGAGCTGCTGCTCTGGGCCCGGCTTGAGTTGAAGGCATGCACAGTGAATTCCACCCAGCTGTGCAGGTTGGGACCTCGCGAGCAGACAGGTAGGAACCTGCGCCCATCCCACCATTAGGCCGGGAACATTTGGAGCGTCCCTGGGGTCCTGCCTCAGCTCCACCCAGACAATGCCCAGCAACAGAACAGCCACAGTGGTAGTCTTGGCTGGAGCTGAAGGTATGCACTGTGAGTTTCACCTAGCTTTGGCAGCTCAACCGTACACATTGGATTCACCTGCCACAGTGGAATACAGGAAAATGACAAAACAATAAAACAAAATGCAATCTTGCACCTCCAATCCTTCCAAAACAAGCCAAAGAGACAGGGATATAGAAGAAAATATAAGCTACACACCTGAAACTTCTGAAATGATAGCAATTGAAGTAAAGAAACAATTCCATGAAACTTTAAAGGAACTGAGATTAGAAATGATTTCCCAGGGAAAACAAGAGATGATAAATGTAATGAAAGAAATGCTAAGCACATCTAAAGAAGATATAGGTGGAAAAATAGAGGAACACTGCAAAAGGATGGAAACCTTGAATGAAGAATACAAGAAAGATTTAGAATGCATAAAACATATTCAAAGAGATATCCAGGAAATCAAGAATGCCATTGAAAGCTGGCAAAGCCGCCTCAATGAATGTGAAAATGGAATTTCAGACCTCAAAGACATGATTGCAGCTAGTGAGGAAGAAAGGAAACATCTTTAAAAATAACAAGGAATAAGGAAATAGCAATACAGCAATCACAAGATGATGCAAAGAAAAACAATATAAGACTGATAGGTGCAAATGAAAAAGGAGAAAACACAAATGATATAAAAGCACTATATAAAGAAGTAATAGCTCAGAATTTCCCAAACATGGGAAAGGAAACTGCCAAACAGATAAGTGAAGCATATAGAACTCCAACTAGCCATAACCAAAATAAATCAACACCCAGACATATAATTATCAGCATTCCAAAAATTCAACATAAGAACAGAATATTAAAGGCCATTAGAGAAAAGAAGCAAATCACCTATAAAGGAAAGCCCATCAGAATCACAGCAGACTTCTCAAAACAAAGAATGAAGTCAAGAAGAGCATGGAGTGAAGTATTTCAAGTCTTAAAGGAAAACAACTTCCAACCCAGACTGATGTACCTTGCAAAACTATCCTTCAAAACTGATGGAGAAATAAGACACTTCCATGACAAAGGGCAGCTGAAGAACTTCATGACCACTAAACCAACCCTGCAAAGAATACTGAAAGATACTCTAGATAGACATGAAAATAGCTATGATGTCAAAAACATCAACAGAAGAAGAACACCAAACAGGGCAAACAATTAAGCAGAGGGAAAAGGTAAAGAAACCACTGCAGAAAGATAATATCACTAAAACCAGCCAGTATATATCAGTTATAACCATTAATGTAAATGGCCTCAATTCACCAATCAAAAGGAACAGACTGGCAGAATGGATCAAGACACAACATCCAACCATATGCTGTCTACAAGAAACCCATCTAACCTAAAAGGAAATTCATAGACTGAAAGTCAAAGGATGGAAAACAATACTCCATGGAACAGGAGCCCCCAAAAAAGCAGGGGTAGCTATTCTGTTTGAAGACGATGTGAACTTCAAATAATTGTCAAAAGAGATAAAGAAGGTGACTACATACTGGTTAGGGGAAAACTCCAAGAGGAAAAAATAACAATCTTAAATACACATGCACCAACTATGGGAGCACCCAGATATATAAACAAATATTAATAGAAATGAAAACTTAAATAAGCAATAGCACAATTATAACAGGGGACCTTAACAAACCCTGGACACAAAGAGACAGATCAACTAGACAGAAAATCAGCAAAGAAATAACAGAAGTGAATCAAACCTGTGAACAAATGGATCTGGTAGATGTCTACAGAGTTTTCCACCCAACAACATCAGAGTATACATTCTTCCCAGCTTCACATGGTACAATCTCTAGAATAGACCATATACTAGCCCACAGAACATGCTTAAGTAAATGCAAAGGAATTGAAATTGTCCCATGCATACTAACTGATCACAGTGATATCAGAATGGAAAGTAATGACAAAAGAAACTGCAAACACTCTGTAAACACATGAGAATTAAATACTACACTCCTGAACAATCAGTGGGTCACAGAGGAAATTAAAGGAGAAATTAAACAATATCTACAGGCAAATGAAAATACAAACACAACTTATTGGAATCTGTGGGATGCAATGAAAGCAGTCCTCAGAGGGAAGTTTATTGCAGTGAATTGCCACATCTGGAAAATGGAATGAACACAAATAATCTGATGTTACACCTCAAACATCTAGAAAAAGAAGAGCAAGCCCAACCCAAAGGCAAAAGATGGGACGAAATTATAAAGATCAGAGCAGAAATTAATGCAATCGAGACTAAGAAAGCAATACAAAGAATCAATGAATCAAAAAGCTGGTTTTTGAAAGAATAAATAAAATTGATAAGCCACTGGCCAACCTTATTAATAAAAGGAAAGAGAAAACTCAAATCCATGCAATTAGGAATGAAAAGGCTGAAATCACTACAGATCCTGTGGAAATACAGAAGATCATTAATACTTCAAAAACGTTTATTCTCATAGGTTTGATAACACTGAAGAAATGGACAGATTTTTAGAGACATATCAATTATCAAAACTGGATCAAGAAGAGGTAAAACTAATGAATAACCCAATTTTAGTTAATGAAATTGAAAATGTAATTAGAACCTTACCAACCAAGAAAAGTTCAGGTCCTGATGGATTCACAGTTGAATTCTACAAGAAATTCAAGGAAGACTTAATGCCAACACTCCTCCAACTCTTCAATTAAATTGAAAGGGAAGAAAGTCTCCCTAAATCATTCCTCTAAGCAAGTATTACCCTAATACTAAAACCAGAGAAAGACCTAACCAAAAAAGAGAACTACAAGCCAATTTCCCTAGAACATCGATGAAATATCCTGAATAAAATACTGGCAAACAGAATGTAGCAATTCATCAAGAAGATTAACACCATGACCAAGTGGGATTTATCCCAGGAATTCAAGGATGGTTCAACATATGCCAATCAATAAATGTAATACACCATATCAATGGAGCCAAAGATAAGAACCACATGGTCATTTCAATAGATGCAGAAAAAGCTTTTGATCAAGTCAAACACTCATTCATGATAAGAACCCTTCAGAAAATTGGAATAGATGGCCTATACCTCAATCTGATAAAAGCCATCTATGACAAACCAACAGCCAGTATCACATTAAATGGTCAAAAACTGAAAGGTTTCACTTTAAAATTGGGAACAAGACAAGGATGTCCATTATCACCGCTCCTATTCCATATAGTGCTGGAAATATTGGCCAGAGCAATTAGACAAGAGAGAGAAATAAAAGGAATAAGAATAGGAAAGGAAGAATTTAAGCTATCACTATTTGCAGATGACATGATACTCTACATAGAAGACCCACAAAACTCCATAGAAAGACTGCTGGATGTCATAACCAAATTCAGTAATGTAGCTGGATACAAAGTCAATACTCAGAAATCAATAGCATTCCTGTACACAAATGATAAATTCACTGAAAGAGAAATAAGAGAAACCACACCCTTTACAATAGCATGCAAAAAAATGAAATACTTAGGAATCAACCTAACAAAGGAAGCAAAAGATCTATTCAATGAAAATTACAGTACTCTGGGAAAAGAAATCGAAGAGGATCTCAGAAAATGGAAAGACATTCCGTGCTCATGGATAGGAAGAATAAACATTGTGAAAATGGCCCTTCTCCCAAAATTATTTTACAGATTTAATGCAATTCCCATCCAAATACCATTAGCATACCTCACAGATCTAGAGAAATCATTCTTAAAATTCATCTGGAACCAGAAGAGACCTAGAATAGCAAAGGCAATTCTGGGCAGCAAGGGCAGGACAGAAGGTATCTCAATCCCAGACTTGAAATTATAATATAAAGCTCCTGTAATAAAATTAGCATGGTAGTGGAATCAAAACAGACCTGAGAACACTGAAATAGATTAGAAGACACAACCCCAACTACAAACACACTCAGCCACCTTATGTTTGACAAAGGGGCCAAACATGTTCACTGGAAGGAAGATAGCCTCTTTAATAAGTGGTGCTGGAAAAACCAGCTTTCCATATGCCGAAAACTAAAACTAGACCCAAGCCTATCACCATGCACTAAACTAAAGTCAAAATGGTTCAAAGATCTAAAAATTAAAACAGAAACACTAAATCTGCTAGAAAAGAAATAGATAGAAATATTGAACACACAGGGGTAGGTGGAGAATTCATGAACAAAAGTCAAACTGCATGGGAAACACTTCCCAGAACCAACAATTGGGATCTTGTCTTGTGAAAAAGTTTTTGCATGTCAAAAGAAATCTCCAACAGAGTGAAAAGAAAACCCACAAATTGGGAAAATATTTTAGTCAACTGCCCTTCAGGCAAAGGTCTTCTATCTAGAACATATAAAGAATTAAAAAATATGAGGCCCTCGAAATTCAAAGACCCAATCCAGAAATGGGCATCTGAGGTGAAAACACACTTCTCAGCTGAAGAAATACGAATGGCAAATAAATACATGAAAAAATGTTCAGCATCATTGGTCATTAGAGATATGCACATTAAAACAACTCTGAGATTCCATCTCACTCCAGAAAGAATGGCCAGGATCAAGAAAACTGCCAACAACAAATGTTGCAGAGGCTGTGGGGAAAAAGGAACCCTTCTCCACTATTGGTGGGAGTGTAGACTGGTGCAGCCACTGTGGAAATCAGTTTGGAGGTTCCTCAAAAAGCTAGACTTGGAAGTCCCATTTGACCTAGCCATTCTGCTTCTGGGCATATTCCCAGAAGAAATGAAATCATCATACCACAGTGATACATGTGCACCCATATTTATAGCAGCACAATTTATAATAGCCAAATCTTGGAAACAACCCAAATGCCCATTAGTTGAGGAAATGATAAAAAAGATGTGGTACTTTTATACAATGGAGTACTATTCAGCTATAAAGAATGATCACACTGAGGCTTTTATAGGTAAATGGATGCGACTTGGGACCATACTCACAAGTGAAATAAACCAAACTCACGTGTGTAAACACCACATCGTCTCCCTAGGGTAAGAAACTGAAAGACTCAATAAGATACAAAATTCCCAATAAATATGGGGGAAAGTTTCTGACATCTAGTGGTGTTTTTATTGTTTGATTTGATTGGTTTAAGTCTCTTTTCTACTCTTTGATTGCAATATGTGAGAAGATAGGAGCAGCTCTTTTGAAGAAAATAGGAGATATTAAGGTAGCCATTGTTGGTTTCTTGTTGTCTGATTTGAAAGCCTGTAATGCTTTCACTCTTTTGTTTCATCTGGTTTTATATTACTTTGTTTTGTTTGAGTTTATTCTCTGTAAATGTGTGAACAACCATTTTGAAGAAGGCTAGAGACACTAGGGTAGCTATTGTTAAAATCTTGTTGTTATGTTTTGAAGACCTATATTTCTTGCAGTGTTCTGTTCTGAAATGCTGTTTTGCATTTGACTCTATTCTGTTTTGTTTTGCTTTGTTTTGTTTTGTTTTGTTGTATTCTCTTTAAAATAAAAGAAAAACTTTTAAAAAAGTGACCATAAATTCTTCTATATCTGTATGTGTATTCCCTTCATTTTTCTCATCTCCCATCATGAGATAAAGTCTACTTGTCTGCAATTGACTCTGAAGTTGACCATGTTACTTGCTTTGGTTACTGAAGTGTTAGCAAATATGACAGAAGTAGCATTTTCCAAAGTGCTTAAGTCTTAGGTGTTCTGCTCTAGAGGTTTTATGAAACTCTCTGCTATTCTACTAATGAGTTTAGGCTGGCCTGTTTGAGGAAAGCAAACCACTTGAAGAGAGGATCCAGATTTTTGAGCTGGCCCAGTGTGTTCAGGTGAGGCATGTGAACCCCAGCCATGTATGAGTTGAGCCTAATATGTCCAAATGTACCATCTGGTTGATCACACATTCATAAGAAATGCATGTCATATGAAGCTACTGTCTGATTTGTATACTCAAGGAAAGAAGGTAGACTTCTGCAAAAAATAGTTTATAAATTCATAGTGGGAGGACATTGGGAAAATTTAGTCTCCCTAAGTTCTACTTTCCCACGTAAAATTCTACCTACCATATCTATATTAAAGAATATATTTCTATATATCATGATCTCTGTATTATTCAACCATCCTTCTATTCATCCATTTAACCACCTATCCATCCACTTGCCCTTCTAGCCATCTATTTAGCCATTGATACTTCTGTATATCCATTTGCCCGTTCATGCATTCATCTATCTTTAATGTAGTTTTTGGTGTTCAGTATCATAGAAAGTATTCAATAAATATCAGTGACCTGCTAGCTTTAAAGTGTTCTACAGGTAATATTAACAATATCACATTTTTACAACATTGGATTTGGTTCCAACGTGTCTTCATAGACATTTTTATTTATTCTTTGCAACAACCTTATTTATTGTGTGTCATAATCTTTAAGAGAATTGATAAATATCAAAAACTAAAGCTTATAGAGTTACAGTAATTGGTTCAGGAAGCAAAGCTCATTATTTTGCAGGCACCTGAAATGAAGTGTGCTGATTTACACACCCTAAAATACAGTACTTGCCCTCTAACTCTGAAGTGAAAGTCACATGGTGTTTTGGTCTTCCATAAATATTACATATTTTTAAATAGCTTTAAATGTCTATTTTTTGAGTCTGAATGTGTTGTGTTTTCACAGATGTTGCAGACGCGTGAAAGGAATGAGACTGTGAAACACAAAGTGCACATCTAAGTGTCTCATGCTAATCAAAATTATAATACATTGAGAAAATGTTTTTTCCAACATACATTCTTCATTTTTGAGTTATGCTGATGGTTAAATTAGGAAAAGAAACATCTTCAAAAGGGAGAAAGGAAAGAACACCATTTAGGCTTTAGGAAGTAGAAACTATTTGTGTTCATTTAAAATCTATGCATGATTTTACATCAAAGTTGTTACTATTTTCACCCCTGATCCTTTATAGGGTTTACCTCTCACCAGCCTTCCAAACTCTTGCTTGTATTTTATCTTCCACCTGTCATGTCTCCTCTTTTCAAGTGTTCTACTTTAAATATGCCTTTTCA
>RJWT010000507.1:0-65705 GCA_004365215.1 Cuniculus paca
TACAATACTGGATTCTCTACTATGACAGTTATTAAAATACATTGTAGAAAACATTCAGAAATGCATTGTCCTCTACAATAGTACTGCAGTTAATTCAATCTAAGTTAGGAAAACATTCAGGGTTCAAGTTCATCGGTCAAAGTTGAAACTGTAAAGATTGATATAAAAAGTATACATTCAAATTATGGACATAGGCATTAAAAACAGAATAACTATTTCAAACGCTACTTTTCATATATTTACAACTATGAGGTACAAAATTTTCTGAATGTATTAGTGAGCCTCTACTTTATTTATTCAAATGATTTGAACACTTTTAATCAATACATCAGTTCTCTTTTCTCTGTTAGGTTTCTTCTGAATATATTAATTGAAATGCAATATTATAATGGCTGACTTGATTTTGTTTTGTGTATCTTTTAAATTTTATGCCACATATTTATAAAATTATTAGTATGTATCTGATTTTTAAAATAAAGTGAGTTTTTCCTATCAGTTACTTTGAGCAGTGCTAACCTAACATTCAAAAGAATCAAGGAAAATTACCACAAAATGGATAATAGAAAAATAAGCAAAAGTTAAAAACAAATAATTTATAGGAGAAACCAAAATTCAGATACACATATGAAAAGACACTCAAACTCATTAGTAATTAGAGAAATGTGAATTAAAATAACAATAGAATATTTATATGTACTATGGAGATGTAAGTCCGAAAACTAATCATACCAACTGTCGGCAAGGATATGGGAAAACAAGAATCTCTATGACTATTTTGGAAATAAATTTTATATCCCTTAGGAAAATGCAGTCTTTGACCGTACATTGACTCAACAAATCTGTTCCTGGATAGAAACACCAAAGAAAATGACAGAGGTTCATAAGGAGATCTGGCAAACACCTACGTCAGTTTCTGCAGGCCACAAAGACTCCTGCGTTCTGTTAGTAAGGGAGCTCAGGGTGAGGCCCCTTTCTCATGAACTGATTGGGTAGATTGGTTGCCTTTTAGCCACTACTTATTCTTTAAGCCTTTTCTATGGGCTAATTTTCCATGTTCTTAATATGAATTTATATCTGTGTTTATATTCTTGCACAACATGTATTGTTTTATTTATTTTACACAAAATACCCAATTACTAATTCAGGGACTCTCAAGTTACTGTTCTGTCTCAGGAAGGTTCACAAGGTGTACTACACTTCCTGAAGTTTTCATTCTTTGGTAAGTTATCACCTTTATTTAGCTTTTAAAATTGTTCTCTAATCTCTGGTTTTAATTAAGCATTTAAATCTATGGTAACTTGAATCCTTATTTAAGGATTTGCTAATATGTCTTTTATTTCCTAATTTCTCCTTTCATGTTTATTCCAGTTGGTGAACTAAGTACTGATGCTAACCAAACATTACCATTCTCAAGCAACCTTGTCATATTTAACATTTATAAATTGGCATATACAACAATTATGGGAAAATGGTAGCATAGATAAAACACATAAAATAGGAGGTAAGGCTATGTAACATTCTGAAGTCAATATAGACGTGGAAAATACATTGAAAAACAGTGACTGCAAATGTAAATCTTTGCCTTACTAGTTCTTCTAATTCAGCCATGGGATTCGGTTTCTCCTCATGAAATCATTTCTGCTCCTTGCTACTCACTTTCTGGTCTGGTTATTTTTCACCAATATTTTCTCTTTTATGGCTCAGAGCACACACAAGAGAATTAGTAGTGTTTTAACGTCCTACTCTACCATAAGATTCTATGAGTCTGTGATTGTTACGGATCAGTGAATAACCATGGAAAAAAGTTGGGTTATGAGAAGAAAAAGAAAAAAAAAGCTCAGAATAACATAATAGATAAAGAAAGCTGTTTCATGCTGCAGTGACCTTTCTCCTAGTCACCAGAGATGGTAGAAAGTCATTTTGAGGAAAAAGAGAGAAAAGTCAAGAGAATTTCATTGTTGAGTTTTCAAAAAATATTGTCGAGTTATTTTTAGAGTTTACTTAACAGTTTTTTTACAGGAACATACCTCCAAATAAATTATCAAATACTTTTACCTTCTTTTCCTTTTTGACAACTCCTTTTTCTGTTTTTACTTTCTTTGTTTCAGAGTATAGTTTTCTTTTTCAACTGAGTCCACAAAATGAGGTTGCTAATTTATTTGATTAGGCCTTCCACCTAGTAAAAAAGATAGAATGCCCCATCAGACAAAACACTTAGGTTAAGTAATATTTACTGGGTGATTTTCTTAAAATGGAAGTAAATTCATTTCTGCCATACCTTGTTCATCTGACACTTGTTCATTTTCTTTTTTGTTTTTATTTTCAAAAAGTGCTTCTCTTTTCCCTATACAGGGCCTGATAGCACATCAGAGGGAAGAAGCAGTGTGCACGTTGGTGATGGAAGTCTATTCTTATCCCCATCTATTGGGAAAAGCTCTCTGACCTGTCACTCTTCTCCGTAAAACTGAGCGTAATTTGGAGATAAATTGTCCAGAGCTACGGTGAAGCAGAAGCAAAGATAAAGTTAATGGGAATGTGATTTGATTTATAAAAATCTGATTTACGCCCCACATTTCAGTAGCACATTTATAACCTCAAATGAGGAACAACAAAAGAAACAACAAATTTCTTGAGCTTTCATTACGAAATCAAATTGTGAGGAAAGACAAGATATAGAGGCAATTACTCAACATCAACATGGCTGACATGCTCAACTACAGCTTGTTAGGAAAAAATAATTAAATTCCTTGAGCCATAAGCTCATTGCCTTTGTAATCTCAGGACTGACTGGGGAAGCAGAGTAGTGATTGGTATATTGTAAAGCAAGACAGCCTTTTGTTACTAGTAGCACCTTCCATTTAGAGGAGCCGTGACAGTTAGATGTGGCTATGTGATGGTAGGCTCTTGGCAGACACGAACTGTTCATAAGCATTCCGGCACCCTCCGAGATTCCTTTTCCTATCTAGATGCAAGCAACCACGTGACATTTTAACCAACATGCTGGTATGGAAGTGAATTCTGGGCCCAGGCATTCACAGACATATGTAGGATTGCACTACTTTTCTGCCAAGGTAAATAACAACACAAAAGCTCATCTACCAGGATCTCTGAAGGAGAATCTGATGTGGAGGCCTTCAATGACCTGCAGTGCCCCAAAGATAGCTGGCATGTCAATGTTTTTTTGCAGTAGGCCACTTTAGTTTGAGGATTTATTTGTTATTGTGCCATAAACCGGTAAATGTTGATTAGTATGACCTCACAAATGGTCTTAATTCTGTCTTCATGCTATGTTATTGCCTCGTTACTGTCTTCTCAAACATTCTCTTTTAGTATTTTTTTTTTCTATTTGGCAGTACTGGAGATTAAATCCAAAGCCTTCAGGTTAAGCTGTGTCCAAAATCTTTTTAATTTTTTAATTTGAGAGAGGTCCTTGCTAAAGCACTAAATTTTCCAGGCTGTGGTTGAGCTTGTAATCCTGTTGCCTCAGCCTCCCAGAGTGTTGGGATGACAGGCAGGAGTTGCAATGCCTATTTTATTTTTCATTAATAGAAACACATTTAAGAGGAAAAAAAAAAACCTATCATAGTGCCTAAATATTCATTCAACTTTACCCTACAGTTTTTTGTTTTGTTCCAGGTATTATTTAATAAGACTATGTAGGACATCACTGGAAAAAAATGTCAGTTTCTGGCATTGTACTTTTACCAGTAATTTCCTCAACTGAATGTTTTATTTAAGTAGAAACATCTTTTATTCAAATAAATTCATAAGCTTCAGGGTTGCTCGTAAACTTATGAAAGAGTTATATAATAATTTTTAAAAGAGTTATATAATAATTTTTAAAAGATCTGAGAACTTACAAGCAGGCAGACGGTTGTTAACTTCAAGACAAGTAAGAAAACATGGTTATGCTAAATTCATATATCAAATATTATAGCAAACACTTATGTTTTTTGAATGTAAATTTTTATTCTCATTTTGACACAGCCTAGAATTTCGGAAGTGATTTTCAACACAAAATCCAAGATAAAAGGCAAAGGTTTTGTACAATAATTTCAAATATGAGTCCCTTGCACATGTGTTCATTAAAGTTGGATTGCAAATTGTGCCTTTGAATCAATAATTAAACATTTATTGAAAACCTCAAGAGAATTGCCTGAATCCATCATTCCGCAAATATTATCAAGACTTTTATGGGTGATGATTTTTTTAAATTCCACAGCAAGTTTTTAAATTTCTGTAATTATCAAGTGTTTAGAATAAAAATTCTAAATTGAAAGGAAGAATTTACATTAATGGAAGTTATAAAAGAACCTGTTTGAGGTCACATAGGAAATGATGTGGTCAGGCTCCAAATCCATGACATCCAGTTCCAACGACTTCCCACTTCATCTTTACCCTTCAATACTCTAATTTTTATAAGTAAGAAGACTGAGAAAGGAAATGTTGAGTAGGTGGGCCAAAATCCCACAGTTAGAAAGTAGGGTGGTGGAACTTGCTTCAGACCTGCTCAGACAGAAATCACTTTGATTTCATTATGAGGAGGTACCCTCAACCTATGTATTTAAGTATATACACACAGTACAGTGCAAAGTCTTGTGCAACCCTTAAACATGGTAGTGTCTTGGTGGATAAAAGATACCTAAATGTATCCTCCATTCAGGTTTTTTAACAAAATAGTCAGATTTAAAAAAAAAAACAAAAAACAAAGCACAACTTCCAGTTAATTTGAATTTCAATTAAGCAATGATTCTTAGCAAAATTTTTAGTATAAGTATATTTCAGGCAATATTTGAAAAACAGTGAAAAAATTTTTATGTTTATGTAAAATTCAGTATAATGGAATCCCATCTATTTTTTTTTCTTTTTTTGGTACTGGGAATTGGACTCACAACCTTGTGCTTGTCAGGCAGGTGCTTATGCAGCTAAGCTAAATCCCTGGCCTGGAGTTCCATCTATTTTATTAGATATACTTTCTAGTTTTTTCATTTGAACATTTAATGCAAGTGTTTTTACTGTATTTCCCTTGTTACATTTTTTGGAGTATAACTAGCATAGGACTTTTTTGTCCATTAGAGGTATTTATTTACCTGGAACCAATAGAGAAGATGAGATGAGAAGTGCTCAATAGAGAAGATGAGATGAGAAATACATAAACTGGGGCATTCATGCAAACTGATTTTTACATCATTCTATTCTGATGATATATCTACTTCTACTTTTTTGTTATAGAAACAAAGAATATATTTATAAAAAAAAGAATATATTTATTAGTATCACACACACAAGAGCTCAAAAGATATTATTTACTCCTTGAAGTCAGATGTGTATAGCACATCTTTTGTTAACCTAGTATCATTTGTTAGCACCACTCAGAATTCGGTTCATGTCAGAGCCTTAGAAAATCTCTTAGTTTGCATATTAATTTACTGTGCAAGTCTTAACTGCCATTATTGTTTATGTTATTCCTTCATCCCTAACAAATCACAAGTAGTTGGAATAAAAAGCACTTTGAAAGTTTGATTAAAAATAGTAAACCCTTATTGCTTTGACATTTTCTTCATTAAATAATCTATTCCTTCTTTATTTATGATTCCTTCATTTTTGGGGCTGGAGAAAGCACAGAATGCTGCATCACAAGCAATATAAGACCATTATGCTTGTTAAAAAACATTAAATAAAATGGGAGATTTGTGATTGTTTTGGAAAAAGGTTTTCAAGATATGCTTCACTCTTGTCTATTAATTATAAAAATAAACTGACTGACCTGAGACAAGAGTGACTCATTTCCAATTTTGCATTCTTTCTGGTTTATTTTTTTCTGCAGTTTCTTGTTAATTGCATGAAAATAACTTCTAGCATTTTCATCTTCTGTAGAATATAACTAAATTTATTTCTTATACTAACAAAATATTTATAAAAATGCATGTGCTATCCTGTGTAAATGCAAATTGTATAATAAGAAAAGAATATTAGAGAAAAGAAGCAAAGTTTTCATTGCTGTGTTAGGGGTGAGAAAGAGTGAAATCTTCATTTAGTTCCAGTGAGTCACATCGTGCTCTTCGATCATTGCGGCTCCAAGTAAGAGGTCCTGAGGCCTGGTGGTGATGGAATTGTAGAGCCTCTGCTTCTCTGATCAGTGGCAAATGTTCCCTGTGCTACATCTGGTCATCATCTTTCCTGCAGTTCTTCCTTGATGGACTATAAAATGGACTGAGTTGAAATAAAAACTAAGGAAGGTTGATTGTCTACATAAATATCTGCAATTAAAATTTTTTTAAGTAAAGTACAAATAAAGTGTATCTAATTACATGTATTTTTGTTTAATTTGAATATTACATACCACGTTATACCTTATCTATATATGCTATGCATTTCCTTAGAGCAATGACTAAAGTGTGTCCTTGCTTACATTGGTAGACGGGGAAAGCTATCAGACCTCTGATCTGTGCTGGATATAGACAGGAGGGAGAAGGTCCCAGCAGCCCATTGTCCTTAAAGTCAGCACTTTCAGACTCGGCCAAAAATATAACCCAAGCCTATTCTACGAGTGCAGCATAAGCCAGGCTTAGCTTCCCACCATGGGGATGGTGCTGTCTTTTTCTGGCCTGAGTTTAAACTTCTCAGGCTGTCTATGTAGAACCTGCATCCTCCCGGCATCTGTCTCCTGGGCCTGTCTCTCACCCAGGGAGAGGGAAAGGATAGCACTGGGAACCCCAAAGTAAAGTTGTTTGTTAGTTGTTCTGAGTATCAGTCTTAAATTATCACCCGTGCCTGCGCCAATATAGCGGATGTCACACTGGCTTCCTGCCCAGTTGTTGCCTGCTTTGTAGGAGTCACCTCAGGAGCAAATCCCCATGCTGCTTTTGTAGTTCACAACAGGCTTGGACTCCTCATTCTCTCTTTTTCCCTGGAGCTCTTGACCCTGGGGCTTACCTAACCCTAGAGCTTACCTTACCCTGGAGACAGGTTCCCCTCCCTGGGAGCTGGGAAAGATTCCAGACTGCTTCGTTCTTTGCTTCATGGTCTGTTTCTGCAACTTCTTTGTAGCTTCTAATTTTCCTATCAGTTCCTTCCCAATTCCTACTTCTTTCTCTTCCCTAGGTTTTTATTTTCCAGGTGTCTGGATTCTGGGTCTTGGAGAAGTTGAATTTTGCTGCCAATCACAAGTCTGCCATTTTGATTCTCATTTTTATGTACATCTTTTAAACTTTGAAAGTATTCTTAACATTAGGAAGGGAACATAAATAGCAAGTCGTTCTCATTCTTACTAAGTTGAACTTCTTTGGATCTCATGTGACCCCGTTAGTGGGCTTCATCTTAGCACTCCAGAGAATGACAACACTCAGGAAATTCAATTCCAGATGCATGGACTCAGAGTAATCTTTTCAAGTCGGAGTACATTGGTACCTGGGGAAACATCACATGAAATCGTGTGCACTGGATAGCTTTTATGGAGCTCATTATCAAATGGGAACATTAGGCAGGAATCTGGCAGAGAAAATGTAATCAGGATTTATAATTAACTGAGAACAGAATTTATAAACTTGATTATAATTGTAGGGTTTCTAGGCCCTTTTCCAAATATCAACCACATGCTCTGCAAACATAAAACAAGAACTTGTATACTTAGAGTTCTTTATTATGATTTCTGTAGCAGTTGTGGAATCTTTGACAGGTGTAATCTCAGACTGAAAAATGGCAATTCTTCTGAATAAAGTTTGGTTAAGTTATATTTCTGGTTGTTTCAGTCTAGATGTACTTAAAATAACTCATCAAGCTAAAATTCATTAGTTTCCTTCAGACTGTGAGTACTATCATCTTTAGTTGAAAGTGTCTTTGAAAGTCCGTCCCAGAGCAAGTGTTTGAATTTTTGCCAGTACTTCTTATTCTAAGAGAACTAAAGTTAGTTCCTTTCCTTTCTTTTACTTGTTTTATTGCTGATCTTTTAGGAGTCTGGAAACAGCAAGATAGTTTTGTGGAATTAGTAGCCAGGGAGCTGCGGGCTGTGGGGATTTTGGGTGCTGAGATGGATAGATGACAGTATAGTAGCAGGAGCTTGGAATTTGAATGACTCCTTGTTCACCATACATAATGCCTGTTAGCATGACAGAAGATAGTGTCATATAGGTTGATTCAGTGTTAGGTTTTATATCTAGACTGATCTGGGTATAAAAACTGGTTGTATGATTTACTAGCTGTTGAGAGCATGAGTATTACTAAATCTAAGTTGCAGTTTCCTTGTCTATAAAATGAGATTAACAAAATCGAATTTGATGATGTTTAAAATTGAGATGTAAGACCTATATTCCTGACATTCAGTGGGTGCTCCAATTAGAGCACTTATTTTTGTTTTCATGATTTCACTGAAATATTCTTAACTGGAATTTTGCCATCTATATATCCCTGTATTCTTTTAAAGGATATTGTTAATGTGTGCACTGGGCACCAATATTTAACAAAGGGGATGCAATAATAAGTACAGTCAGGCTAAAAAAAGGAAAACCTGTAAGACTTTAAATTTCTGATATTGATTGTAACTGAAAGGAAAGTCATTAGTCACCTCCAAGTTCTCTGATTGCAAGGACTTTGAAGTCTGTTAAGTGAGGCAGAAGTCTTAAACCATGAAAAGTTAAAGCAGATAAGAGAAGACAGTGCACTGCTTGTGGCGAAGGATTGACCCAGAAAAGAGAGCTGCACGGGGAAAGGAGCCCTGGCAGAAGGACTCAGGGGTCCTGAGCACAGCCCTGGGTGAGCACCCAGACTTGGATGTGGTTTGCAAAGGTGAGTAAGCATGTAGAATCTGGTACTGCAGAGCTCTCAGAGAGAGCTGGTTTCCCAGGACAATGAGCAAAGTAAGACACTCATTTCAGGAACCGATAATGTAACTGATCATGAAAAGCCAAATACATTTCAGTGGAAAAGTAAAAATGAAAAATAACTCACACCCCTCCAAAACAACCAAGTGTGTATGCAGACATTTAGAAAGATTCTTTAAGGCTGATCTTGAAAATCTGTTACTAAAATTGAAAATTTTTTGAAAGCAAGTTCCAGCTGCTCCTACTGTAGCCTGCAGGGTATGAATAATAGGAATCCCGGCAGGAACTGTGATCGTAGTGGATAATTGCTGGCAGGCATGGTGCTGTGGCATGTTTTGCTGTCTGTCAGTTTACAGACAAGATTCTTTTGACCAAAATAATTTTTCATGATGTGTTAATTTTTGGTTTGATTTTGTTTGGCTACTAAAAATCTAATGTTGAATTGTATAAAGCACATTGTTGCTTATCATTTCCCTTCCTAGATGTATGGGTTTAATTTGATTATAATGTTGCCACATGCGTGGAACATACATAGTCATCATAATTTATCAGATACGAGAATGTGAAGATGACAGGAGTGGTAAGGGCCAGCAGAGCTTTGTTAGACTGGGTTGGAGCCTCTGAGGAGCCTCTGCTGAATCCTTCCTGTGAATTCTGTGCCTTATTCCTTATTGTGTCTTAGCACCTAATGTCAGATCTCTGAACTAGACCCGTGCCCAACCAGGAGAGAAAAAACTCCCCCAAACAGATCTGTTATTCACACCTAGTGGGGTATGGCATTCAACAGGAATCCGGGAGCTGTCCCCACACAGCTCAGCCTACAAAGAACTGGTTTCATGGAAAACCACAGGAGGCATGTGTGCTTGCCAGCACCCCCTGTACCCAACACTGCCCTGGGTTATAGACATGTCACCCAGCCTTAAACCCCTTACTCAGAGACCCAAAATTTTGCACACCCCTCCCCAAGCAATACCTCTCTCTCCTGCCTAACCCCCCCTATGAAAACACACCCTCACCCCTTGCTCAGGGTCAATGATCTTTTCACCCTCGGACCGACCATTCCCAGTGTGCAATGAAGTTTTTAGTGGTTTGCTTCAACCTTGCCTGCCTCAGGGTCTCAGTCATGCCCTGGTTTAACCTAACACCTAACAGCACTCAACGCTTAGCAAGCACTCAGTTAGCACAGTGGCAACAGTAAAAGTACATTTTAATATGCTATGCTACCAACAGTGAATAATAAAATGTGAATTAGCACTGACTAATTGCTTACTCCTGGTTCCTGTTTTAAAATGACATGCATATATGATTGTATTTTATCCTGAGTAAACACCTATAAAGTGAGCAGCTTTTCCGACCAAACTAAAGTTATTAAGCAATTGATGCGGAGTTGATTAGCTTGCATATAAGAAAAGTTAAACAAACTAGGATGTTCGGGTGTACCAGAGCACCTTGAACTGACCCAGGAACTCCTTGCCACGCCGGGAGGGTAAAGAGATTATATTTAGTGAATCCACTGATACAAAAGAAGGACCTTGTGTGTGTAATTTGCTGAGGTAAAACCTGGTGAGTTCATATATAAAAGGGACTTCTTTTGTTGTTTGAGACAGGATCTCAGTATGTTGTCTAGGCTGGTCTTGAAGTTAACTTTTGAGCTCACATGATTGTCCAATCTGAGCCTTGGTGTGTGCCACCACACTTGGGACAAAAAAGACAGTTTTTAACATTGTCACATTTTATTCTTTTGTGAAACAGGATGAAACTAACGCTGTTAATAAAATGAAGTTTAATGTAGGACAAAATACACACCAGTTTATTGCATAAACTCTTTACTCTTTAAAATGAAATAACTTTTACCTTAAAATTTGTATTGTCCACATTAACACACACACACACACATATATATATATATATATATACACACACATATATACATACACACACAAGCATTTGTATCTAATTATATATGAGTGTTAGAGTTTTTGCATAAATGTGTACTTTGGTTGCTAAATTGTAATTGAAAAGATGTATAGATAATTATAGTGTGATAGTCTTGTCATTACTCTTTTCTTGATTTTTTTCCCATAAGAATAGAGATGAAGTTGTGAGATTTATCCCAGGCTCAAACAAAGAAACCAGTACAATCTAGTGGGAGTATAGAATTCTCCCATTTGTCATGTGAGTATTCCTAGCATTTTTTCTCCCATGCCTTCCTGCTCCTGAACTAGCCCAAGCTCAGTTAGATGAGTTCCTCACTCTTCTTGGCCCAACGGCTTGGAATTGACACAAGATTCTTGTCTTCATTGCTCTCACGTGGCACTTTGCTTGTGGTTTCATATGCAATAAAGCAATTCTAACTGTATTATGTGCACTTGCGCATTTTGTTTATTCCTTCTGCTTTGGTTCATCATGCTTTTGCCACGCTCATCATCTTCTTGTTGTGCAAGCATGCCAGGTCTGTGCCTGACTTAGGACTTTTACCCCCACCTATTCCTTATGCCTGGAGTGTTTTCACCTGACTTACGCTTACCCAATTTCTTTTGTTATTCAGATATCACTTTAAATGTCATTGGTTCTGAGAGAACTTCAGTGATCATATGGGTTAGGACACTCCAGAAAAACAGGGAAGACAGATAGGCAGATAGATATGTAGATAGACAGACAGACAGACAGATAGATAGATAGATAGATGATCATCATGAGGGTATTTGCTGCCAGAATTGGCTCATGTGATTATGGAGACTCAAAGCCCATGATAGGCCTTTGGCAACCTGGAGAGTCAGTAAGAAAAGCCAGTAACATGAACCAGTCTAAGTTCAAAGGTCTCAGACCTAAGAAAATTAATGGTGTAACTCTCAGTTTGAGAGAGAAAGTTTGAAAAACTTGGATATTTCTGATGTAAGTCTGAGTCCAAAGGCTAGAAAACAGACTTTCTATATGCAAGGGCTGCAGGTAGCTCTAGGAGAGAGATTGAATTTCACTTCTGTCTTTTCTTTCCATCTGGGCTGCCAACCAGTTGGATGATGCCTGCCTCACTGAAGGTGAATCTTTCCCACTCAGTCTGCCTATACACATGGCAGTCTCCTCTGGGAACACCCTCATGGACACACCAGAAATAGTGCTGCAACAGCTCTCTAGACATCCTTTAATCCAGTTGAGTTGACACATAAAATTAAGAGTAACACTATCCAAAATACAGCATGCACCCACTAAGTCTTCCTCATAGTATTTTGTTTAAATTATTTCAGTAGCAATGAGCACTTTCTACTATTTTCTTATTTGTATAATTTATTTCTGCATTTATGTGCTTATTCTTTTTTTGCCTTCAGTTACTGTACAAATTTCCACCAGTGCACATGAGAAATTTATTCCAGGACTGACTGTGGGTATCAAATCTGGGGATGCCATAGTCCCTTATATGAATGGCATAGTATTTGCTTATAACCTAAGCACATCCTCCTGTACACTTTAAATCATGTCCTGATCACTTATGGAATCCGATGTATATGCTATGTAAGTAGTTGTTATTCACTAATAATGACAAGAAAAAAATCTGTATGTGTTCAGAACAGATGCATTTTTTCTGAATATTTTTGATCTGCAGTTGAATCTGCAAATGCAAAACTCATGGATACAAAAAGCCAAAAGTAACTTCGGTTGGTGTAAACCTCATCAGTCAGTCACCATAGCACCCAAAGGCTTAGTATATATCACAAAAGAGATTTTCAGTACATGGATGTTAAGCATTGATAGAATGAAGGATTATAGTTTTAAATTAAAGATGCTTCTGAGTGCATTCTTTGTAGCTCTCTGATGGCTGCAACATTTTAAATTACGGATCTTGGTTTACAAAGGAATATGTGGAGTTGGGTGTTCAACCGTCATACTGAACAGTCTTGCAACTAAAAGGCAGTTTGCCTTATGCTAGTTTTAAAGGCCATTTAGTAGTGGTACTAGAATTGATATTCATTAACTGTTACACACTAATATAATATAGCATACTCCAGAGAAACTAGGGTGATAAATATCCAGCTTCAAAATCTTCTAAGCCATTTCTCCAGGGATAGCAAAGTAAACTAGCAAGCAAAGGAACATGGTGTTCCCCATGTTGATAAACTTGGAGCTGAAAGTATCTACCCAAAGAGGAGTAGCTCAATGGAATGCAGAATGTGGGTCAAAGCTTACTTGGTCTTCACCAAGATGTGTAATGTTCTTAGGATATGACACACTGGGGTATCCAAATTGATACTCTGCTCAAAAAGTTTATTCAAACAAATGAAACTTCAAAACACAGTGGTGCCTTGGTTTACAAATTTAATTTGTTTTACAATTTGAGGAAGATGACTGCATTTGTGTTTGTGTGAGGAAGATGGCCGTGGTTGTGTTTGTCACCTGATACGGAGTTTGTGAACAGAAGCAAAATTTTGTTTGCAAACAAAAGCATTCAGGAACCGAGGTATTTCTGTCCACTCAAGCTGTCCATGTGTAATTCTAGATCATCATGAAAAGGGCAGATAGGGGCCAGTTAGAATTCTTTTTAAAATTTATCTCATTTTATTTAAATTAATTGATTAATTAATTAATCTATTTATTTTTGGTACCAGGAATCAAACTCATGACTTCAGCTTGCCAGACAGGTGCTGTGCCACTCAGCTCTATCCCTGGCTCATTTTAATGTTTTTGTAGCTACCAACTTTATTAGTTCTAATAGTGTTTTGATAAACTCTTTAGTATCTTTCCCAAAGATTATGTCATCTGCAAATAGAGACAGCTTAACTTCTACCTTCGCAATTCGTACGCATGCTGTGTCTTTCTCTTGCTTTATTGCTCTAGCTGGAATTTACATTACTGTTTGAATGCAAGCAGTGAAATTGGTCATCCTTGCATTGTTTCTAAACTTTGAGAGACAGCTCTTAAGTTTCACTATTAAGTATAATGTTAGCTCTGTGGTTGTCACATATGGCTTTAATCGTGTAGAGGGATATTACTTATATATGCTGCATTGTTTTTAAAACCTTGATAGAATGTCAAATTTTATCAAATACTTTTTCTACATCTTTTGAGGTGATTGTATGGGTTTTGACTTTTATTCTATTAATGTTATGTATCATATTTGTATGTTTCCAATGCTGAATTATTCTTGCATCTCTTGAATGGATGCCGCTTGATCATGGAGAATGATTTTTCAGTAATAATTCCTACACTTGATCCTCTTCCATCCATTGCCCACGAATATAGCTATTCCCACACTCTTGCTAGAGTGCTCTGGATTTCATCAGTGATTTCTTCTTGTTCTTTTTCTTCATTTTCTTATTGATTCTCAACTCAAGTAAGAGATCATCTCTGTGGACTAGAGGAAGGGGAGGAAACTTGAAGCTGGCAAGTCAGAATCCTCCTCAGTGGTAGAAGTTTGATTTGAACTTGAGCCATCTTACATGTTCTTAATTTTTAATTCCATTACTCATATTTACTAACACTATCAACTCTAATAAACAACAACTGGGAAGCAATTTTCAGAGCTTTTATGTAATGTTTTAGAGCAGAGGGGCATATTATTCCCAAATTAATTAATTTGTGGTTGCAAGTTGTGTTTTGAAGCAGAAACTAATGAGCAGTACACTTATTAGGAATTGCTTCTAGGTTGTAAAAAGTCAGGAGAAGAATGGGTTAGGCAGCAGTTTTATTGTGATCACTTCTTACAATTCTATTAACTGTCCATATGAAGAGCTACCTTGGCTAGGCTGGGCTAGTAGAACTTTCTTATTTTAATCTTTCTTTCTTTTTCTTTTTCTTTTCTTTTTTTGAATATCTCACTATGTAGCCCAGGCTGGCTTGAACTCTAGGAGATCCTCCTGCCTCCACTTCTGGAGTGCTGGAATTATGGAATGCACCATCGTGTCTGGCAAGAACTTTCTTGAATAGAGATGAGGAGTAGAGCATTTATATTACCATACTGATATGTGAATGGGAACATCTCCTGGAAGGAGACAGACCTTTGAGGAAGGCAGTTTTCTTCAGCTAAGACAAGCCTTAAAGGAGGCTGATGATCAAAGGTTGTCTGTCAACAGTTCCCTCATATGGGGAACAAGTGCTTACTTCACACGGAGGGATACACACAGTACACCAGGCACTCTACCACAGAAGACAGAGGACCTGGTCTTCACACTGAAATTTTTCTGTCATGGGCCTTTTGGATGATTCCTGTGTTTTTGCTGCTATCTCCCAATCCAGATAAACAAGGATTGGTGGTTCAGATGGAGGTGTCTGTTGGTCACCACCATTAACTGAAGTGGTTGCTCTGTCAAGTATGAGTAATGAATACATCCCTCTTTACCATCAGCCCACATCCCTGAAAACTTTGCTTGACATTTTGAGTAACTTTTAAGTTTTGGAAAATGTTATGTTCGAGAGTTATGTGTGAAAGAGTTCAAAACATTTCTCACATAACTATTGCAGGACATGTCATAACAATGTTTAGGCAACCGACTTCCTTGTCCAATTATGAGCTAAAATGTGGCCAAAGATCCTGCCTTTGTTATTATCCATCCCTACTGATCAGTATCCCAAGCAGAGGACAGATATTCAACATTTTTTGAATAGTTGGATGAGTTAATGAATACATGGATACTGTACAGTGCTATGTTCTTTCCAGTGTTATTTTTTCCTGGACAACTTAACTAACTGGGCCTCTGCCTTCACACAACAGAAAAATCCACAACTAAGTTTAATATCAAAACAGACCAGCCATCTCTATTGTGTATGTAATCTAATTGGGAGCACTGTATCTTTCTTTAAAGACCATCTGCATATTTTAAGAGCAGAAGGAGCTTGTGTAGTTGAAGACTCCAGATTCTAATTCAATTAGGGAGCAGACTGAAGGGAGCTGTAATTGGAATCTAATCAGGCCATCAATATTGTTCCGAGTGGTAATCAGTCAGAACAACCACAGCAGCCTGAGGAACAGTGCCTGCGTTTGACCTTTATTTAACAAGAACACAGTTACATTGCAGCAGCACATAAGGGAAGCAGCTCTCCTATCATGGAAACTAAGGAACATGGTAATTAAGTAACGTTGCAGATGTGAACGTGAAAATGTAGGAAGGGAGTGACAGCAAACAGATACGTTTAAAATGAATAATCAAAAACAAATGGCCCAGAAATTCCTGCATGTATGAAGATGACAATGTGAGGGCTCTGCAGCCTCTGGAATAGGGCAGAGAGCTCTTCAGATGTGGTCGTAGAGCAAGGACCACAGTGTGTAGATGTCCCTCTTTTGAGAAGATGGTCCTTCCTTTGCAAGATATTTTCCAAAGGAAGTAAAATTTTAAGGGCTTCTAATGGTTAGTGCTCCCACTCTGTATTATATTAATGATATCTTTTTGGTCTCTCTTTCTCTCTCTATCCTTCTTTCTCTTTCTTTGCTATCTCTCAGTCAATATCAGTCAATAACATGTTTGCACTGCTACCTCCATTCTTAAAACTAGTTTACTTCCTATGTACTGGCTTTTAGCTATAGAAGTCAGAGGACTAAATCCTTTCATTCACATTAGAATGAATATTCACAGAGAATTTTCACCACTCATTCCTTCTTTTTTTTTTTATAACATTGACTGTCTTACAGCATTCCAAACCTTGGAATGGGATCAGTATGTCTGAGAGACTTTTTAGACAGATAAGCCTGAAATAATATGCAGGCATACAAATGAACAACTATAACAGTGCCCAAAGTGCTCCAATGGGGTATTACAGGTTGCATGTGCACAGTTAGGAATGGATTTAACCTAAACCTTGGAAGTCAGGGAAGACTTCCTGGAGGAAGAAGCATTTGTGGTGAGACCTGAAGGATAGAAGTTCCTGAGGTATACGTGCAAAGTCTATTAGCCAGCATAGGAAGTGCTATGGTCTGGATAAATATCCCCAGAGGTCCATATGTGAATGATGGGTCCCTAGGGTAGTACTGTTGGGAGGTGTTGTGGACATTAGGAGGTGGTGCACAGGTCATTGGGTGTGGGCTTGTGAGGGGGATTGAGGCATGCTGCCTGCTCTAGCATCTTCCTCTCACAGCACTCCCTGCCATTGCTGTCTGTATCATAGGTGATCCTGTCAGAGGACTTGTACCATATCTGCACTACGTTATTTGGACTGCCACCCTCCAAAACTACGAGCGAAGTGGACCCCTTCTTTTTTGAATCAGTTATTTAATTGTAGTAACATGGAGTTGACTAATTTAAGAGCTTCCAGAGTCAGATGAGAATGTAAGTTCCAGCTAGGGAATGACAGGTATTCAAGGCATAGTTCTAATCCTGGTGAAATAAAAATCAAAGAAGGAAAATTGATGCTTGTGTATGACATTAGGAATTCTTTTTTCTTTTATTTGATCCATTTTCCTTATTTTTAAAATGAGAACATGAAACCTGCCTCTGGTAGTTGTTATGAGGATAGAATCAATGATATCAGTAGAATATCTAAAATAGCATATTGCTCTTAGTACACATTCAGTAAATTTTAGTGAATAATAACTATTATTAGTGGTAGCAACATTAACTGCTTCAAAATCCATAGGCTGAGGAGCACCTGTGTCTAAGACACTATGTAGATACCCAGAGCTTATTCCTGGCATGCCGTATGCCAGAGACAGGGCAGTAAGGCTAATGTTAGATCTCAGCTTGCACACTGATGTGATGCATAAACTTGCTCTCTTCAGGATTGCCTCAGAATAGCCAATAGAGGGGCAGTGACTCAGTATTAGCCAAGAAAAATAGACTATATTTTAATCAGCTTGGATTCCCTAGACAAAATACCACAGCTGGTTGTGTAGACAATAGTTACTTATTTCAGTTTTGTATGCTGGGAATTCTGATACCAAGGTATCAGCAGGTCCCATTCTTGGTGAGTGTGCTCTCAAGTATAGCTCCTTTCCTGCAGTAGCCTCAGATGGCACCTCTTCGTACAGGGGTGCTCAGCAGCTCTGGAAGCTCCACACATGACCTGTAGAAACCTAGTCGTCTCCTAAAGGCACCCTTTTCTAGCCCCATTCCTTGGAGGCTTGGGGCTTTAACATAAGAATTTGGGGAGGTTACAAACTTTTAGTCTCTGACAAAGTGCCATGTGAGTCAGGCACTATTTTTGTTGCTGAGCTATTGTGAAAAGGAGAAAGAGAGAGCAAGTGTGCACAGCTTTATTAAAGAACTGAAGTTACCTTGTTCTGCTGGGATCTCACTGAGAGCATCTGCAGCCTGTCTCAGAGCGTTTTCTTCTTTTTCCCCACTTTTCTTTTTTCTTTTTCTTTTATTTTTTAGTGATACTGGGGATGGGACTCAGGACTAAAGCATATTTTCAACTTTTTAATTTAATTTAATTTAATTTAATTTAATTTAATTTAATTTTGTCTTCCTTCCTTCCTTTTTTCTTTTTCTTTCTTTCTGTTTGTTTTTTTAACCTGGACTTGAACTTATGACCTTGCACTTGCCAGGCAGATACTTGCTGTTGACCTATATCCCCAGCCCTCAATTTTTTTATTTTAAATTTTTAATTGTTTTTTTGCAATGCTAGGGATTAAACTTAGGAGCTTTACACTCAGCTACATCCTTAGCCCTTTTCTATGTTTTATTCTGAGACAGGTTCTCACTCAATTTTTCAGGATTGGCTCAAACTTTGGTTCCTTCTCACTTCACCTCTTGAGTGCCAGGGCCTGGGTCACCACCCCCAGATTGCCTTAGTGCTCCGATGAGGAGCTCTGCATAGATTCTTTTTGTATAGAAATTTTGGAGGTGACATTTAATTTGAGTAGCATAAATCTCTTCGAATAATTTGTCTCAATGGAAAACTCTGTAGTGTTTTCTGATGGACAAGAATAAAAAACAACAAAGAAAGAAAGAAAAGAAGAAAAGATATACCTGTCAAGCATATTTTAATTGATAAATCTAGTTTGGACTGAAAACAGAAGTCTTCTAGAAAATTTTGTTGATACTTCGAAGTTATATTTATTGTTGTCTTATTGTTTTTGAACCCCATATTTTATGTAAGAACTTCACCTTAACAAACAACTTTTGCTGATCATACTATTTTTTATAAATCTTGCATAATAGTAGGACCATTACTAAATTCCTTACCTTGCCCAAAAGAATTTGGGAAATAGGTAGAGATCAATTTGCAAGTGCACAGTAGGAATTTGGAACAATGTAAAAATGTCGCAGTCAACCTCTAGCCCTCTTCTTTGAGTCTCTATAAAGTTTTATTTTTTTATGAAAGCATTAGTGAACGATGTTTCAGTAGAATAAATTGAAGTGAAAGACAGATGAGAAAAGGGTTTTGTTAGGACCTAACACAGAAAATAACCTGAAAAAATGCCTTAGACACTTTGTGTGAAGACCCCGTAAGAATTCAACTCCCTCCGTCATTAGCTGCCCCCTTATCTCTCCAGCACACCATAGAGTTCAGGTTAGCACTTCTCTCTCTTTCTTTACAATGATGGCTTCTCTCTTCCACCCTAAAGGAGTGATCTTAACCTACCCTGAGTGTAAAAAGCCTCTTTTCCATAAGATTCTTCTCATTGAAATGCAAGTGTGTCAATTCCGATGCCAGTATGCCTCTTAAGTAACTGTTCGTACATAGAAGTTGGACTAGGAAGAAATTTAGAGAGAGGATGAAACTTTTACCAGACAGGCAAGCTGCGTTTTTTGCAACTCTTACTTTGACATCTTTATGGAACATCCAGAGCAATAGACAATTTGGTCTTAGTAGAAGTCCCTACTTTTTACTGCATCTGATCTTCTTGCAATCCTCTTGGTGTGCTTTTTGTTTGCGTTTTTATAAAAATTTTATGTGAGCTGAATATCCAGTTTGTAAGTAATGATGTCAGGGTTGTTGCACTTCACATAGAGTGATCAAGTTTGAATTCCCTCCAGAGCAGTGGAATACTGAAGCTAAAGAAGACGTAAGGTGAGCACAACCAGAAGGGAGACCTCATCAGATTTCCAGTTATGATTAACTCCTAGGACCAGTAAGGAGAGTGGCTGCATTCAATAATAATGTAATAATAAGAAAAGGAATTAGTTCATTTGACTTAAAAGATTTTATATTATATTTTTTCACATGACGATTAGCTTGTCTTGTTTTGGTTATTCTTTGTTGAATTACTTTTAGCAATTTCCATTTATTTACTCTGTGATTTTTTGGGGGGGAGATGCATGTCTTAAATAGCTCTGAAATTGTAATATAGTGTGCTGAAATAAAATGACAGTTTAAATTTGCCCATGTGATGAACATTAAATTCCAAGAACAATAAATTGCTATAATTATCCGAAAAGTCAGGACTGTAAAAGTTCAATAACAGGGATTTTCTGTGACATACATAGACAGTTTTGTATTATACAGTCCTCCTTAATGCTTACATCAATTTGGAGATGAAGCTATCTATGAGAATACAGCACTGATATGCTTTCACTTTCTTTTAACATATGATATTAATTCATAGGAAAAAATTAAAGCTTCATTTGCTAAAGAAATGGGCAAGCAAGAATGGAAATGTTAATAAGTAATACAAGTCATGCTATTAATTCTATACCATCTTCACTAGGTTTTGTGTTTAAAAATATTCCTTTAAATCTCCTCTTAGAGTTAATTCACAACAACTAGAAAAACTTTAACCTTTTATGTTTCCTGATAACATTTGCACGAAACCAACACAAACTGGAGTTCTGGCAATATTGCCATTTTCCTATTTTATTGTCTGTTTTCTCTGAAAGTCTTTATTACCTAAAATGCCTAAAAGTTTTATATTATTTGTGACCTTGAAATCTATTTTAAGTTTCAGTGCTCAGAATTTATAGACCATCAGGTAGAAACCAGGGAAATGCATTTTTTCATTGCCTCTTCCACAGTTTCTATTAGCGTTGCCATGTCTTCCTAAAGGTCTGCTTTGCTAAAGGACGAGCTGCCACTTTAATCTCCAGCAAAAAGTGTTTTGCAAATGTTCACTGAAGTTGTGAATTGGAGAACTGAATTTTGACTCAGAGGTAATACATTACTTTGCATATCTGACTTTGATAGTATGATTTTCCTCCACGATCCATGACAAGAAAAACAGTTTTTCATTTACATGTTTTGGAGGATTTTCAGAATATGGCTAGTGGAAATTTTGATCCCTCAAAGTCAGCCGACATTTGTCGCACTCTTGAATGCATAATTTTTAGAACACTGAATGCATTTCATTTTTAGGTCAGAATAAAGCATGCACAGCCTTGCAGAATTTTATTGAAAATTTAATAAAATAATGACCATAAAATAGTTTCAAATCTCCAGAGTGTTGCAATACTCCAAGGGTGCCATATATATATATATATATATTTGCCGCTTAAACATTTCTGTTATCTAATTTACCTAACTGGAATGAGCCTTAATTTCAAAGTATGATAAGGAGCTAGTACGCCTTCAATATAGACGGCATCATACTAGGAACTAGACATGCGCTGTCTTTAAAATTGACTGTACACAATACATTTGAAAATAAAAAATGTCAATCAAAAGACAAGTGTAGAGTCTTAGCGTAGAGTGTAGAGTGTTAGTGAAGGTTTTTTGTTAAAAAAAGGTTTATGTCTATTGTGTTTTCTTGGTTAATTAAATTTTTACTCAGATAAGCATAAAAATTATAAAACGCACAGGGCTAGGGATATAACTCAGTGGAACAGCGACTGCCTGGCAAGTGTGAAGTCATGAGTTTTGATTCCTGGTTTAAAAAAAGAAAGTATTAAATGTAAAAATGGTCTGTAAGTTAAAATTTTACATATATACACATATCATATAAATATCAACACATCACTTTTCTAAAATCTTGTACATTCTTTCCCATTTAATGTTCTTGTCTCACTCAACAATAACAAGCATAGTGACTTTGTGCTATTGATTAGGTTTTTTTTGTTCATGACTTGCAAATACATGGAATTATATGACACACACTTTTTGCATTTGTGTATTTCTTGACTGTTCATGTCAGTGTGATCATCCACATTGTTATATTCACCATGAGTTCACACTTTTAAAATCTTTCATTTGCTCTTTATATTTTTAGTTTCTCATATAAGAGAAACTATGCAATATTTATTGTGTGCCTGATTTTCCTTAATATTATAGTCTTAAAGTGCATCCTTTTTCTTACGAATGACTCAAATTTATCCTTTTCTGCAGCAGAGTAGTATTCTATTGCATGTAAATAACCACACTTTCTTTGTCAGTTTATCTGTTGATAGGCCACTTTCAAGATTTAACTACAACAGATAAGCTGCCATAAACATGGGCATGGGGGGAGAGAGAGAAAGATGGTGGAGTGGTAAGTGCCTGCAATTCTCAGCTTCACCGGGACAAAGTGCCAACATTGTGGAAAGCAATAGCCTAGAAAGGAACCAAAATGTGCAGAGGGTATACAGCAGACAAAGGAGAACAAGAAAACAGGATTCATTGCTACAGAAGAAATAGCACACTGCTGCAGACCAGAGGCCACACAGTGTGGCAAGACTGGCTGTGTAGCCTCCTTGGAGGGACACAGAGAAAACTACTTAGCTGCCCACTGTGAAATGAGGACATGACATGGACTGGGAGAACATGAAGTCTAAAGCAGCAGTGAGACCATGAGACATTGTTTCCAGAGTGGCTCCTAGAGTCAGCAGTTGGTGAATGAGGTAGAGAGGTGCCTGCAACACAGTTGTGTGGAAAAGTAGCTGCAGGTTGGGTCACTATTTTCTTTCAAAGGCTCAAGGTTCAAACTCTAGCAGAAGAACAGCCCCAAGGTTGCTACACTGCCAAGGCCCCTGAAAGGAATGAGGGAAGAGCAGTCCAGTCACAGCAGACTGCTGGCAATTGGACTGCAGACTTGGGGGAATTCTGGTGAGAAGTAGCATCTGGACCTCCCAGACTCTTCTTCTCTGGCAGCTGCCAAAATCCAGTCTTAGTCATAGATGCAAAGGACTGAAAGTGTCCCCCTGCTTTGTGATCAGTGGTGCAAGCAGGCAAGTGACCTTGGCCAGCATCAAAACAAGGGCACTACCCTGGCCTTACAACCAAAGCATGAGAGGAGTCAGTGGTGTGGCCAAGATCAGTCACACACCCAGCAGTAATCCTACTGCAAGCTCGGGGGCTACTCAGCGAGATTCTGGCTCTGACTTGAACGAACACAGAACTGAGGGAACTAGAGAAATTTTTTTCCTCTTATTTTGTGTGTGTGGGTGTTGTTTAAATTATGATTTTCATTGTTAGGTGTGTTTTGTCTGTTCTGTTTCTCTCTTCTATTGCCTTTCTTGAGTTTTTGATATTTTCATTTGAATGAACATTGTCTCTAGTATTTCTGGTTTACCTTGATATTCTTTCACTTTCTCCTTCATTTTTTCTCTCCTGTCCTCTTCTCCAGCTTTCCAAAGCTTGGGTGATCATCCTTTGTCCTTCAACCTTACTGTGACTATATTTCTCTTCAGTTGTCACTTGGTTTTGTCCTTGTCCTTCTTAAATTCCCCTTCCCCACAGGATAAAATCACTCCAAGGAGAAACGCACTCTGTACAAGTTCCTGTTTATGTTGGATGTTGTTATATAACTATAGGTCTTGCTCCTAAGGTTAGAGACGCCAAATTAGTAGTTCCCACAGTTTATCAGTTTCCGGACTGTGCTTGATGGTATTGTTATTGCTAATTGTGTCACTTTAGCCAGGATTCCATACTTATGGTAATCAATTACTCACACTTGTATGAAAACACTGTGACTGTCTAGTGTCATAACCATTCCCGTAGTCCAGTATTAAAGAATTGAGTGCTGAGCCAAATGGATAGCAACTTCTCACCTCTTATAAAGAAGGAAGGTAGGATCTTGGGGCAGACACAAAGATCAAGAGCCAGGTATACCTACATGACATCTCTGAGGAACAGACATTTCTGAGGGAAGCCTCAGTACCAGTGCTAAAGCTATCTAGCATAAGAAAAATAGAAGCAACAAAACAGAAAACAAGTTAAAATAAAAATTGTACAAAAT
Organism: Cuniculus paca; assembly: GCA_004365215.1. Classification (NCBI taxonomy): domain Eukaryota; kingdom Metazoa; phylum Chordata; class Mammalia; order Rodentia; family Cuniculidae; genus Cuniculus; species Cuniculus paca. The sequence goes on from RJWT010000507.1 coordinate 23,830, forward strand.
AACAAGATGTGAAACTAAAATGCAGCCCCAGATCTCCAGGTCACTCAGGAAAAATCCAGGAGACAATGAGATAAAGGAAATCAGAAACCATCCACTTGAGTTTTCTGAAATGATAACAGCAGAAGTACAAAAACAAATGAGCAAACAAACAAAACACAGATGCATAAGTCTGTAGAGGAAATCAGATCAGAAATAATCTCTCAGGTTAAAAAAAAGAAATGACCATAATGAAGGACTAGCTTAGCAAATCTAGAGTAGACATAGAGAAAAAAAAATAGAGGAGCATAGGAAAATGATGGAAATTGTGAATGCCCAATGTAGGAAAGAAATGAAATCTATGAAACAGATTCAAACAGATATCCAGGAAATTGAAAGTTTCAATGAAAGTTTGCAACAACAAATGAATGTAAGTGAAGACAGAATATCCTGCCTAGAACACAGGATTTTGGTTATCAATCATGAAAAGAAAGATTTTTTTAATGATAGCAACAGACAATGGAAAAATGCAGCAACTGCAAGATCATGCAAAGAACAGCATAAGATTGATCAGAGTCAATGAAAAAGTGAAAGTCAGTACAAATGACATGAAAACCTGTTCACAGAAGTAATGACAAAAAACTTCCCAAACTTGGAAAAAGAATTTGACATACAGTTGAGGCATATAGAGCTTCAATTAGCCCAGACTACACCAAGGCACATAATAATGAAGAATCCTGAAATTTAGCAAAATAACAGGACATTAAAAGTTGTTAGAGAAAAGAAATGAATCACATATGAAGGAAAGTCCATCAGAATCACTGTGGACTTCTCAACACAAACCCTTAAATGGAGATCTTGGAGTGAAATATTTCAAGTCCTGAAAGTAAACAGCTGCCAACCCAGATTGATATACCCTGGAAAACTATCTTTAAGAATTAATGGAGAAATAAAATACTTCCATTACAAAGAACAACTGAATAAATTCATGGACACCAAGCTAGCTCTATAAAGTGCTCTGAAGGATTTTCTAGAAAAAGATAACACCAACAGAAAGAAGCCACCATTCATGGCAAGAAAATAAACAGGGCACAAAGACAGGAAACCAACAGTAAGAAAATAAGGATAAGCCCAACATATCAGCTATAAACACCAATGTAAATAGTTCTCAATTCACCAATTAAAATAAACATACCGGAAAAATGGATCAAGAAACAAGATCCAAAAGTATTCTGCATTCAAGAAATACATTTAACTCAAAATGAAATTAATAGACTGAAAATCAAACAATGAAAAACAATACTCTATCTGCAAGGTGCCAAGAAAAAGGCAGGGGTAGCTATTCCATTTCCAAACAAAGTGAACTTTAAGCCAAGACTGATCAAATTGATGAATAAAGTCACTACATACCTGTTGAGGGAAAACTCCAAGAGGAAGAGATAACAATCTTAAATATATGTGCACCAAATACAGGTGTACCCAACTAATAAAAAATATAATGGACATAAAAAATCAAATAAGCACTAACGTAATTTTAATGGGGGAACTTAATAGCCCATTATCATAAATAGATAGGTTAACTGGACAAAAATTCAAGAAAAAACGTCAGAACTGAACCAAACTTGTGAACAAATGAACATAGTAGATGTCTACAGAGTGTTCCACCACACAACATCAGAGTATATATTCCTCTGAGCATTGCATGGGATGTTCTCCAACATAGACCACATACTAGTCCATAGAACATGCTTAAATATATGCAAAGCAATTGAAATTATCCCATGCATATTATCTGACTATAGTGCAATGAAATTGAAAATCAATGGCAAAAGAAATCACAAAAATTCCATAAATACAGAAAAATTAAATAACATCCTCCTGAACAACCAATGAGTCACATATGAAATTAAAGAAAGTAAATAATATCTAAAATTGTATGATAATGCTGATATAACATACTAGAACTTATGGGACACAATAAAAGCATTATAAAGAGGGAAATTTCTAGTGGTAAATTCTCATATCAGGAAAACAGAACAAGCTCAAATAAACAACCTAATATTGAACCTCAAAATTCTAGAAAATGAAGAACAATTCCAGCCCAAATCTCATATGAGGGAGGAAATTATAAATATCCAAACAAAAATTAATGCAATTGAGACTAAGAAAGAAATACAAATTGAAGAGTTGGCTTTTTGAAAGATAAAATAAAATCAAATCAATAAACCCTTAAGCCAAACTTAACAAAAATGAAAAGACTGGAATTTATGCAATTAGGAATAAAAGAGGTGAACTTATAATAGATCTTGTGGAAATACAAGAAATATAGAAGAAATACAGAAGATCATCAATAGAAAACACAGAGGGAATGGGCAGGTTTCTAGATACATATGAATTATCAAAGCTGAATCAAGATATAAAAATTCTAAATAACCTAAAATCAGTCAATGAAACAAAATACATAATAAAAATCTACTAACAAAAGCCCAGGTCCTGATGGATTCACTGCTAAATTCTACAAGAAATTAGGGGAAAATCCAAGTCCATTATTCTTCAAACTCCTTAATGAAACTGAAAGGGAAGCAATACTCCTGAAGTCATTCATGGAAGCAAGTATTATCCTGATCCCAAAACCAGAGAAGAACCCAACCCAAAAAATAACTACAGGCCAATCTTTCTAATGAACATAGACACAAACATCCTCTCTAACACATAGGCAGACAGAATGCAGCAAATCATCAAGGAGATTGTACACCATGACCAAGTAGGATTCATCTCATAGATGCACAGATGTTTCCACACATGCAAATCAACAAATGTAATATACTATATTAACAGAGACAAGGACAAAAATCATTTGATAATCTCAATAGATGGAGAAAAAGTGTTTGATAAAGTGCAATGCCCATTTATGATAAAAGCCTTACAGAAAATTGGAATAGATAGTCTTTATCTCAATCAATGAACAGCCAACATCATACTAAATGGACAAAATCTGAAAGCTTTCACTCAAAAACCAGGAACAAGACAAATGGACTATTGTCCATTCTTACCACTCCTATTCAATATAGTTCTGGAAACACTGGCAACAGCAATTAGACAAGAGAAAGAAATAAAAGGAATACGTTAAATTATCATTATTCTTGGATAACATGATATTCTACATAGAAGACCCCAAAACTGTGGGCTTGTCTTTTTGTAGAAGCTTGAGGTTCAACATTAAATCATTTATTTGAACTCACTCTGTTCCCATGAATCTGATATTCACCATTATAAATTTCCCTTGTAGGACTGCTTTCATGATATGCCAGAAGAATAAATATTGCACCACAATTAACCTTAGAAAAGAAACCTACAATTGTAGTACAAACCCTAATATGACAACCAAATATTGGCATACAGCAAATACTAAATGTGGTAATTTTGCCTTCACTAATGATAGAAAAGAATTCATTGGTAGTAACATAATTAACTATCTAATGATTAATAAAACTTAGTATTTGAACTATTAAATATATAGTGGGTTGGGATTGGGAGAATGCTAAATGAAAAACTGGAAATATTAAACAATAGAAGATGAGAAGGAGGAAAGAAAAGTGAGATGAAGTACCCTATTACGGAGTAGAAGGTCATTTATTGAGTTAGATAAACATAGCAGAATGAGAAATGGCAGATAAAAGAAAAAAGAGAAAAAAAGAATGTGGATAATGCAAAATAGAAAAAATGCAAAGTAAAAAGAAAATAAAAGGAGAGGAAGGGAATATGAAATGGGTTAAGAAGAAAAAAAGCATATAATAGGAAAGAAAATAAGTTCAAAGACAAAAAATTTTTCTCTGCATTTTTGAATAAGTGGTTCCTTTTAGGGTGCCTGGTTATGGAGTCCAGCAAATCTTGGTTTTCTCTTCCTAGCTTTAATGCCAATGGATTTGTGAGGTGTGCCCCTGTTCCACAGGTCCCTCTGTCACACTGCCTGTTATGATTGATACATTGTGTCAACTTGAGAAGTTCAGAAGTTTAACTGACTCAGCAGGGAGCCAGGGTTCTTACTTTGAAAATATCCTCATCCTGTGCAAAAAAAGGCAAGGACATTTTGTGAGTGCTGTACCTTCCCTGAAGGGGGGTGGTGGCCTGTGTACAATATAAGAGAGGAGAAGAGGCTTGTTTTCACCCTTTTGCTCTGGCTTCTGCCTTGAAGTGTTGCCCCAGTGCCATGCCACCCTGCCTTGGAGCCAGCTGATTATGGACTGAAATCCCCAGGAACTGTAAGCTAAATAAACCTTTCCTTGCTTCACTTTGGGTGTCAGGTGTTTTGTCCTGCAATGAGAGAAAAGTAACCAAGACACTGCCCATCCAGACTGTCACAGTGTCCATGCTAGACTTGTCCTTGCTCAGTTAGTGTGCAAGAGGCAGTTAGACCTCAAATCTGTCTTGGATGTAGTCAGCAGGGCAAAGGCTCAAGTACTCAATGCCCACAGGCACATTCAGTTTCAGCTGTTTCTGAGTACGACTCAACCTGGTCCTGGCTTCTCACCACAGGACTGGGGCCCGTGTTCTTCCTGGCCTGAGTTCAAACTTTCTGGAAGATCATTTTCTAGCCTACTCCCTGTCTGTGACTGTCTCCTGTGGTTGTCACTCACCCAGTCATACAGGGAACATTTGTGGAAACATAACACAGGGAACCCTTGCCTCTGGGGAAAGCAGCTACCTTCCCTGCAAGCTACAAGAACAGGGAATCAAATCATTTCATTCTTTTCTCTGCATTATGGGCTACTCCAACTTCTCTGTAGCTTCTCATTTTTTCTGTCAGTTCCTGGAGATCTGCTTCTCCTTTTTGCTTTGACAAGTTATTTTGCAGTTTCTGAATTCTGTATCACAGAGAGGCTGAATTTTCCTGCTGACACCACTTTGCCACTTTCTTTTGAACAGTTGAAATTCTGAAGTCTTGGTGTTTTATAAAGGAGTCACTGCTCAGGATATGAAAGTTAAGCAGTCATGCCCTTGGGTCTTCTCGCTCCTGAATATTTTTATAATGGTTATTTTTTCTTATTAATATTTTTATATTAACATTTATTTTTTATTTTATTGTTTAAAAATTTTTTTTCAAATCCATTTTATTTCAAGGATAAAAAGAAAGAAAAGAAAGAAGAAGAAAAAACTACAACAACGTTTCAAAATACGTCAGTGAGGGGGAAACGATGGTACATACATTGTGCATTGTCATCCCCAAATCATTCTTAACATTTGTTCATTATTTACTATTTCTGTTTAAGATTTTTATGTTTCATATTTTTATTTCCCTTTGAATGTTTGATTCTTACTTATTCATATGTATAAATGTGGATCATTGCTGATTAGAATTATTGGACAGAGTATGTTTTCTCTGCCCAAATGAGAACTTTTTCTAATTATAAATGCATTGCAGATTTAGGCAGCAATAGCTCTAGCTGAGGTACATGTATGCATGTGCATGTGGGCATGCATGTGAGTGTGTATGTGTATTGGAGAACAAGGGAGGCACATGATCAGAGTATGAAACTGCTTTAGCTGCTAAGTAGTGAATCGGTGACCTTGATCATGGTTGTAAGCTATCTGAGAGCACATTTTTACTCTTCTTTTGGTTCTGATGCCCAATCTACTGGCATTCAATGGCAAAATTTCCTGTTTAGAAGCCATTTTCCTGATGTATCCTCATGATCAAATCAGGAATCATTGGCTCTGTTCTTTAATTACCTGGAAAATTCTTGCTGTTGTCCATTCATTTTTATAGTCTCTCTGCTTTAGTCAGAGATAAAGATGTTCTCAGGTTCTATTATCAGAATTCATTTTTAGGAGGTCCTCTTCTTTTCCTAGATGTCTGTATTGTTTCCTTTCCTCACTTAGGTTTCTTGTCTTGCTTTGTGTTTTCTGGAATGTGGACTGTAATGACCAACTGATGAAACCCTTCCAGATATTCAGCAGTGTTAGACATTTATTTGCATCATGTTGTATCATTTGAGTGGAATTTGGTGTTGTATAACTCAGGGGAAACACCAAAGCTGCCTACCTCGAACGAGGTGACTTTTGTGTGTTATTTCCACTATTTCTACCCCTTATATAACCTCAGAGAGATTCAGTAACATCAAAATTTATATAGATGATTTGTGCAAATATCTGACTGATTCTAAAATCAAGGTCTTTCAGTAAACTTATTTTAAACTAGTGTAAAACAAATGCCCCAAAGATCAAGTCAGGGTGCTGCTTATTTAGGATTTTAAATATTATTTGCCTTCTCATTTCAGTGGCTTTGTGCTTAATACTGGGCTTACACTGGGATAAATAATAATTGAAGATAATGGATCTGACAGCATGAGTGGATTAGTGTGTTCAACAGTGGTTTGATGATTAGTGGGAAAATACTAATTTAAAGCTCCACATTCCATTCTAAGACCAATTCTAATTATTGTAATGATATAAGCAATTCATTCCACACTACATATAATCTAAAAATGTAATTCTGTTTTTTAATAGAGGAAGGAGAGGGGAAGGTCATGTATATTTTTGTAAGTAGTTTTCTGTTTAAAATTCTTAAATTAGAATCTAGTAATAGAAATGGAATATGTTAATATTTCAGCATCAGATATATAGGAAGTTATTTACCTACAATAATACTAAGTTTTACTGATAAATTCTCTCTTAAAAATTTCATTAATTAAAATGATAACTGATACTTTGATGTAAGCATTAATATTTCTCACTTGTTCTTTGAGCTGAAGACCCTTTCGATAAAAGAACTAATCAGATCAGGTTGATCAAGGATCCAACTAGCCAGCCTTTCTGGTAAGCCACGCAGACCATGTGGGACCCAGGAGGAGAAAAGTCAATGCCTCCTGTAAGCCTACTGGTGTGCAGGCTGAAAATCACCAAACTCTCTCACCCCATAAGCCACCAGCTGCTTTGGAGGTCAGCCTGAGCTGATAGCAACTGAGGTACAAAAAGCACCTGAAGGATTGTATTGTTAGGTTGAATTTACAGGCATGGGGTTGACAGTCTGAGCCTGTATAGGGAGGATAACAGTATTGCAATACAGCAAATATGGGGGATTTTTTTCTGTCTTGTTTTTGAAGTCTAATAATGTTCTTACTGTTTTGTTTTATTCTTACTAATCTTTATTTTTTTGCTTTACTCAATATTCTGTTTTGATTGGTTTTATTCTGTTTTGTTTTGGTCTGATTTTGCTATATCTGATGGAATAGAAAACTAAAGTGAAGATAACAAGATACACTATAGTAGCCATTGTTGTTTTCCTATTACCCTGCTTTGATGTTCTGTACCAATTTCACTGCTGTGTTTTGATTGGATTTATTCTGTTTTGTTTTGTTGGGTTTTACTATCTTTAAAATAAGATAAAAAATTAATAAGAACTAATCAGATCAAGTATGTTTATTTTAGTATAGTTATTCAATTTTATTTGTTAAAATATTTAAATTATAGTAAACTACCTGGAGCACTGCTGTTGTATTAAAAAAAAAAAACACTGACTAACTTAATGCAAATCAAAAGAAGCAAACAGGTTTTATGAAGGTAAAGCTGAAAACAACCTTTATAAGAGAACAAAGTTTACAAGAGGGCAATGCCACTATAGTAAAGTGGAGCTTTCTTAAGTCACATGGTTCATGATGTTGGCTTCTGATGGCTTGTGGTGCTTATTATCATAGTTGGTGAAACTACTGACAAGGGTACATGGAACATTTTATTCCTCATGTTAACCTTGGGCTCTCAGTCAAGTCTTTTTTCTTTTTACCTGAATTTGATATGAATGGGACATTTTCTCATGATAATTTTTAGTTGTTAATAAAACATCCCTTACTACACAATAATTGATTATATATATAAAATATACCTCGGTTCATGAACTCAATCTTCTACATGATTCTGGTTGCAGACTGAACTGAATAAGAACTGAGCTAAATTTTCCCATAAGGTCAACATTGACCCTAACCACTGAATTTGATTCAGTTCTTATACAGCTCAATTTTTTTCTCCTACTCAATATTTGATCAGAGTCATGGAGAGAATCAAGTTCATGAACCAAGGCACCACTGTGTAGTGATAGTTGATTCAGTGACAATAATAGAAAGAGGAAAGACTTTCCCCTGATGAGTCAAATAAGTGATTATCATTCTGGATTGTGCCAAGGAGGAAGTAATTCCAGATCAAATGGATGATTGCTCTTCAGTAAACCTGGATTTCCTTATAATAAAAAATTTAGAAGGCAGTGTTAAAATATGTACTCTCCTCTTAATAAACAAAGACATCAACTCAGTATGTCCTGATCTTTTCAGTTATTTGGCACATCCTGATGCAAATCTTTAACTTTCTTTCATCTCTCCTTTGGTTGTTTTAGAAAAACTCTAAAAACAAGTTTTTTGGATCCCCAAACAAGGAATTAAGAGCTTTCTGACCCTCCACATTTTTTTGTTTTTCTTCATGTCAGTTATCCAGGAAAAGTTTTTGCTTAAAGATCAAGAGAATATATCTTGAAATAATTAATGGCTATATAATATTAAATGATTTCCTCCTAATGATTATTATATTAGGTGGAAAATGATTGTGGCAATTATAAGCAGAGAAGATACATGACTCATAACAATTGTGTAGATTTAAAATTTTATCCATGATCTCTTTCATAAAAATTACAAATAATGATTGAAATTGTGACAAATTAACTATTGGTCAACTTGTAACACCCAGCTGAACTAAGTCAGTGTGGTGCTGGGTATGGAAGGCCCACCTGAGGATTGTTGCCAACAGCATAAAAGAAGAACTGGAAGGGAAGATAGTGTACTGTTGATTCCCCTGAAGAAGCATGTCACGCTGGTTTTCCTGATATGAACTTAGCTGTTCTTATGATCAGAGGAGCTTGGATCTTCATTGTCACTGAGGATGGCTGCAGTTCTTTTCATTGGAGCTCTGTTCCTTACCTCGAGCATCCAATGCAGATCCCTCAGCCTGGTGGCACAGATCCTTCACCCCATTGGCACAGACTTTCTAGCTTACACTACTGACCTTTGGACCTTCCAAGTGCAGATCCTTGATGCAGACTTGCATGAGACATCGTTCTGGTCTCTAGGCCGCTAGCTGGACTCATGGAGGGCATTTCTGTGAATTCTAGGTCTTCAGCTGGACTTGTACAGGACATTGCCATGCAATCTAGGCCCTTGGCTGGATTATTTGGGTCTCTAGTGTATGAACAGATTTCTTACATTCTTCTGCATTTGACTTTTTGGTTGAATATTGTAAAATAATCTTATAAATTATGTGTCCTGTATTAAATCTGTTCCTTTGCAAACCCTGACTACAACAAATATGCTTCATTTTTGTTATTAGTATATATCAACTGTTTGGCATAGATATTGAGAAATCATAATTGACTCACAGCTCAGGAAGGTTGGATTTTTCAAAGTACACAATGATGACCCATATAATGAGTTCCTGGAGACTTGATGCCAAATGGAAATTGCTATTGACTGTGAAGCACAAAAGATGGACTTTAAAAAGAGGGAAAATGCTGTAAGGAAAATAGATTAAAAAAGAAGGAATGAGTCTTTAAAAGATGTTTATAAATACTGTAAAATATTCACATTTTTAACCCTCTATTTTTTCCATGGCATACTCACATGATGACTTATACAAAACACTATTGAACTCCAGTAGACATAAACACTGTACAGTGTTATATTGTTATTCTTTATTAAATAGGTCTAAGGGACATAATCATTTAAAGAATAAGGAGCCAAGTTTAATGAGACAGTGAATATGGTCTATAGTGTTTCCTCCAAAATAAGGCTTCCCAGAAAAATAAGCCCCAGCTGGTTGTGACCATGGTGATGATCAGTGTCATGGAAAAATTATGCTTCACTGTTTTCTTGCTTGAGGCCATTATGGAACATCATAATTTTATTAATAGGTATTATATGCAGCACATAATTATATATAGTTTACCTTTATGTGACTGACAACACAGTAGGTTATTTACATCTGCAGGACCACAGACATGTGAGTAATGCTTTGCCCTATGACCTTAAAACAGCTACAATATCTATAGCTGATAGGGCTTTCTCAGCTCCATTGTAATCTTACAGTACCACCATCATCTATGTTGTCCTTCATGAAATAAAATTTTATGCTGTACCTGACTCTCTTTTAATAGCTTATGTAGTTATCATTCTGTGTTCTTCAAAAACAAGCCTGCGTGTTTCAGGGCCTTCAGAATAGTCTCTATGTGCTGCCTCACAACCCTCCTCACATTCCAACCCAGTGGGAAAGATTAGTGTCTACTTCTGGATTTTGGTTTTGCTTCCATGTCTTGTTAGCTAATTAATTAGAATAGGCATTGCTGACAGATTAAGCCAACCTAAGATGTCACTAAACCACTTTCAGTAGCACAAAACTAAAATTATTGCCATACCAATTTTACACAAAATCAAAAGCTCTTTAAAATTTGAAACAGTCAAACTGATAATCTTCAACATGGTGCTTGATTACAGTTTCTTGGTCTCTTTACTGCGAAGGAAATTTAGAGAGCTATGTTGAGTATTCTAGCATTTACAATCTCTTACAAATTATTTTCTATTTTCTGATTCAGACTTCTGTTAGTTTCTTCCCCTTATGTGCCAGTAAGATGCAGCTTCTAGTTAATTCTTTGGTGGAATCACTTCCACAAAGAACAATACATTCATTGATCACAATACTGCAATGACTATTTTCCTCAATGAAATTCCCTTTCTTTTGTTATTATCTCATGCTGATGGTGTATGGCCAATGTAAATGCCTTAGGCATTTTTGTACTTTATCATCTATTCACATTAGTGCACAAGTCATTGTATATGATTTCATCAACTAGAAAGCTTGTTCAGAGACCTAGTAACTTAATAATTTCTAATGGAAAGAAGACAAACTAATTGTGAATTTACAATGGCAGATGGCCCAAGGCATCAGTTTTCAATATTGTTCTTCTAGGCTTGCAGATAAGCATGTAGTTAAGTGTCTGAACTAATCAAGGGTTAAGAGCAACATATGTGTTGTCGTAAGTAATGGGAAAAAGGTCATGAACTATTTCAGATTTCCACACGTGCTGTAAAGCTCTGCTCTTCATAGTGTGCTTCTCAGCCCAGCAGTCTGTACCTTCCAAGAGTTGATTAGAAATCAGATTCTCAGACCTGAGCTGACACCAGCTATGCAGATTTAAATCTGCATTTAAATAACTTTCCCAGGTAATTTGTAAGAACATTAAAGTTTGAAAGTTTATGCCAGATAGTGACACAAAAATAAGATTTTTAACTTGGATTGTATCATTTTTAGTTTTTTTTTCTTCCTTAGTTTCTTTTTCAATAATGATGAATTCATAGGCCCTTTTCTCACATGATCTTATTTTATTTAATGTTAAATCTTGTTATTTTACAGAAGCCATTCTTTTCAAAGTCTTCATGATACCTGGTCATATTAGATCAGACTAGATCATCCCTCAATAGAGAGCTTGTCCTTTGGAACAGTCAAAACAATTAAAGTCCAGTATCTTGATGACATACTAATTCACTTCAACTTCTGGCCTTGACCTCTTCAGTTAATAGGAAGTGGTCATACTACTGTGGGACTTTGCAGAAGTTCTACACATTGGCAAAAATGTGCACTGATTTGGAAAAATTCCCATCTACTTCCTGTTCTATGTTGTTTATACTGATAATATGCAGTTAAGAGGTATCTGGCATCTCTCTCTCTCTCTCTTTCTCTCTCTCTATCTCTTTGTCTCTATCTCTAGCTCTATTGCTATTATCTATCTATCTATCTTGTGTGCTAAAATGTACAGCCAAACATAAACCAGTACCTCAGAAAGAAGTTTTTGATATATGTTAGTTTGCAGGTTTTGGTAGGAAAGGGAAAAACCAGTCCCAGAATCTGTAGCTTAATCACATTTCCCTTAGAAGATAATTATCACTCTTTTGCTGTATATGGTAATATTTAAAGGTCTTATGTATTAGACCTTTATATCTTCCTGAGTGCCACTATTTAGCATATGATGACACATATTCCTGGTTCGAACAAGAAAATTGCAAACCTTTTGAGAGGTTTATCAGGTACTATAAGTGGAGGGTCAGGAATCAAATGTATCACCAAACTTGTCTTTTTAATTCAATGTTATGTTCTGGAGTCCGTATCAGACAAAGACTCACCAGAAGAAAGTCTCTGACTTGAGAAAAGAGACATAGCTCTGACCTGTGGACCTAGGGGGAAGTGATCATTTAGGTAAATGATCATTTTTACATAGAATATTGACACTCACATAGTAAGCTGAATATGGGGCTACATTAGAAATTTTCTGGGAGAAGAGTCTAATTCCCAGTTAGATTGTACCTGCTAGTAAAGTTTGAACAACTTTTAAAATTAATATATATCACTGACTTAGTTACTTTTCTTGTTGCTGGGATGAAATGCCCAACACCCACAAGTTAAAGGAGGAAAGATTTATTTTGGCTCACAGATTATCGAGGTTTCAGCCCATAGTCAGCTGGTTCCAAAGCAGAGTGGTATGGCAGAGGAGAAACAGTCCTTGGAAAGGCAGGCAGAAGACAGTGTGCCTGCTTTCCTTCTGTCCCTTTTTATTGCATCCAGACAACAAGCCTATTGGTTGGTGCCACCCACACTCAAGGTGAGACTTCCCTCTTCAGTAATCCCCTCACTCATAACTGCAATCAGTGAACTAATCCAGTTATCACATACCCATAATCCAGTATTACACACCCATGATCCAGCTACCCCCTGGAAACCACACTTGTGAGCACATGCGATTTTGTGTGTGTGTTTGGAGGGACATCTAGATTTAAGGCATGACAATCTCTGAAGTGGTAGATATAAATGTGCATGGGGTACAGTAGTTTAACCAGTTGCTTTCCTGCAAATAAAGTCTGATAATTCTTTCACAAAAGTCTTTGGCTAAATCAGACATTACCGATTAAGGCATATAGATTCTTTAGTGGATTACATTTTCCAAACTGGTCACAAATGGATTAAATTTCATAGCTGTACATTCATCTCATGGTCCACCTTACGTGCAATAACATATTTAACAGAGAGGCCTGCCATCTGGCATATCAAACATGCTATCTGCTGTGAAAGGGGAGTGAAGCTAGGAAGTTTAGGGAATCCTTAAATTGTTGCTATAGTGCCAGTGACTCATATTTTCCCATTTCCTTTGTTACTGCTTCAAATGGGGTGGAGTTAAGGGGTGATACAGAACTCTGTCAGATGAGTCACAATTGCAGTTACCATGAAAGGGAAAAGGACTCCTTTTAATGGCAGGAATGCAGGTATCCAGAATCAGATCTCTGCTCAGGATAATGATGAAATTATCACAATATGATAGTAAACTGTGTGTCACATTACATTGGTGGTAGTTGCTACTGTCTTAGAAGAAATTTCTGTGTTGCTGCATTAGGTCTTGGAGTCTTGGGGAAGGGACAGAGCAAATGGGAGCAATTGAGAAATTTTTTCTCTGAACTAAGAATGCAAAATAAGTTTGAGCAAAATACACTTAATGCATTCAGCTGCATTATTACTTCTCAAAGCAGTATCGTCAGAGATGACTCACCCCAATCCACTGGAATTTGCTGAAAATAGATTGACTATGAGCATCACCAATAATAGGCTACTTCACATGTTATAAGACTATTTTTCATCCAGAACAGACAGTAAGAAAATAGGTGTTCTGGGAAAACTTCTCAGTTATGGACAGATCCAGATTTATAAATTTAAATCAATTCTAAAGAAAGAGAAAATTGTTAAGATTCTATAGAAAGTTGTTTCATTTAACAAAAGTCATTATCAGAGAGACTTAGTAGAACTATTAAATTTGGAGGGTGGGTAAAGTCTAGTGATTATCCAATGTATAAACTATGCACATGATTTTCTGTCAACAAAGCAAAAGCACCAAAACAATTTTCAGAAATAATTTCATGTTTGTATTTGAAAAACACGTTAAAAATAGTTATGGGAAAAATTGGACCGAACTTATTTTGTAGTGTACTTATCACTTTTGTTTGGACACATGAATGAATTCTTCCATAATTTTGCAGTGTATAGGTTCCCTTAATACCTCATTGTAACTTTTTCTGAACTTTCTGTCCAGAAGTCAAGATCTAGTAGGATTGGGCTCTAGTACTCTGGGGGCCTCTTGTGTCAGTACACAGTTTTACTACAAAAATGTCTCTCCTTGGTTTGATATCCAAGATGGGTGTGGAGATACTCATTGACCAACAGGGAGAAGACTGAGCTTTAACAGTTATAAAGCTAAGATGAGGAACGGGATCCAAGACACTGGGTACCTTTGGGTGCTTATCACAGGAAGGTCATTCTAACACCAGTAATAGCCAAGGAGCTGCAGCCCTGAGAGGAAAACTTGTTGCAAAATTTGAATATATTTGATAAACAAGTGGTACAAGAAGAGGACTCTAGGGGTGGAATAGGTAAGATCTTTACTAGTCCATACTGTGGAGTGGGTTTCCAGAACTGAAGTCATTGCAGTACATAAGTTAGAAAACTTGCTGCTGGAGGAGACACTGCTTCCAGACAATAATGACCATGGCAGATAGAGCTGCCACTCATTCAAAGGGTAGCACTGGAGTGGAGAATTAGCTGGAGGAGGAAGGGGTATCTGACAACAGATGGTGATGGAAACCCAAAAGCTCTGGAATTTTTAATAATTTGCAAAGAAAAATGGAAACCTCTTTAAAAAAGGAAGAAAAGTATCAAAGATAGTACGAATGGAAAAGCCTTCCCAGAGATCACAAAGAATCTCACTCAATATTGAAGATATCAAATTCCAGGGAAGATGCTTTCCATGTGGACAGGTACTTCCCAGAGTATGAATAGCTGTAGTACATTCCAGGGTGTGCACTCTTCATTAAGAACAGGTCCTGAACGTAGTTGTATAAAACAGGCTTTCTTGCATTGCTAAGATGAGCATCTGAGCAGACATTCAGAGTTCCTTAGAAAGAAGTAAGCCCTAACTCATGATTGAAAAAGGAACCAACTAGATTAAAAAACAATTTAAGTTACCAAAGGAAAAGCTTAAAATCCAGGCCAGAGAAAGATCAGGAACCAGGCATATTGGATGATCTAAGGAGAAGAAATCGATGAAAACCTTTTAGGATTTTTAGCACTAAGATAAATGAAGTACAGATATTTTCCAGCTGTGTGACATTCAGTTTCAGGTCTAATAATTAGAATGTTCAGAGCCTAAGTGTGAGATTCAGGTTTTACCCCAGGGGAGGGTAGAACACTGTTTGGGGAGTTCTGTGGATATCTTGCAGTGGTGGTGGATGTCCCCAAAGACACTGCTCAGTTTTTGGCTTTCCTTCTTCACTACAAAGTCAAGTTCTTTCTGATTCTATTAACATCCTCAGAGTTCTGTACTCCATTCTGTCATGATACACATCTTCATCTTTCACAACTGCTTATGCATTTCTGTTTCCCTACCTTTTAAGACTTCTGCATCTTCTATTGATACTTGTATAAAGGTATGCCACGGCACTCCAAATTTCCATCCACTGTGCACTCTGTCTCCTGTAGAAATCCTGTTTTCTGTTATAATCAGAATTATCACTCTAGAAAACATCATAAAGGCTACTTTTCCTCCTTTTCCCCTATATGTTGAGTGTCATAAAAAATCCCAATTGGCCAAATGACAATGTAAAGCCATGAATGAATAGAGTGACCATGAATCTCTGTTGAAAACATTTTTCTATTTGGTTCGAAATTTCTGTACAACAGTTTAGCTTAACTTTTTTCCATGGGAAGGGGAAAAGCAGTATGAAGGTTATTATGTAGCATTTGGACAGAGGTCTTTTCTATTTCTTTCCGTAACTTCTTAAACCCATACCTTTCGGTTATGGGAGAAATGGTAGTATTTATTGGGTTCATCCTTATTCCTATGAGTCTTCCTGATATTCTCATAGTTGCTTCTGGTTGGAGGGAGTCATGGTAATGAAAATATACTAAAGAGTAACAAGAAAGGATTTTGGGGAAGATGGACTCGTTGCCTTAAAATTTTTATTGCAAATAAGTTTTTTGGTTAAAAGCCTTGATGTTTGAGATACCCTGAGAATACATAAGATATTCAGGAAGGCTGCAGATTAGGGTACAAGAGAACAAGTTCCATGACCAGATGTGTGCATCCTAATGAAGACAAACTGGTACCTATTCACTGCAAAAGTGCACAGAGGACAGCTATGTGACCTTCCAAAATACAGTACTGTATGAAGGGTGACTGATGACTGCTTGCTGCTGCTAGAATATTTGTCTATACAAGGTACAGTCAGGCCAGCCTTAGTTAGCTCACATTACTAAGCCCATGTCAAGTTAACATCATGCACACAACCAAGATTTTTCTTACATTTGTTGGGAAATCTCATGCTACTTGGGGGTAGCGATGGTCAGAAATCCAGGGACAGGCTAACTTTACCACTCTGCTATTTATGAACTTCTGTGAGAGAGTCTTTGGGTTACACCTTCGCGGATATACAGATTCCTTAAACCCTGGGTCCCTTCTAAGTGGCTACATACACATTCCTCTTATAAATTTTATCACAGTCCTCCATCATGGTAGTTCATCCACTGACTTTTGAAGCAGTTCCAGCATGAGACATAAGTTCACTGCAATGAACTTCGGGTCAGTATTTTGTTCACAACTGCCTGAAAAGTAGGTTGATAGCTCTTCATCCCTTGCCAACTCACAGAGTACTTTCCATGAATCATGGATGTTTTGGGGCATGGGTAACAGTAACTCAACCCGGGAAATGGTTACTCATGCACTTTACTGAGCCTGGTAAGCCTATTCAGGCTTGCCTCATGTCACCTGAGCCTGTCTAATTCAATGATTTGGATCAGGTAGAACTTCATCCATGAACCGCTAAGGACCTCGATCACAGAGCAACCTAGGGTCTGTGCTCAGTGCCCATCTGATCCCAGCAGGAAGTCAGGAACTATTTCCTAGGAAGAACAGATAGCTGCTAAGATTCACATAGTTTCACTCTAAAACTCTGGAGGCCTATGCTTCAGCTCTTTTCTCAGAGTGTATTATAAGTGTTACGAATAATTTCAGTCTACACAGATATTTTCAGCACTGTAATGTCTGCCGTGTCAAAAAGGTTATGGTGAAAAAGCAGTCAGGTATGTCTGCACATGCCATACACAGGCCACACAGGAGCAGTTCGTGTTTCCTTCAGAATTCTGAGCAAGGCCAATCTCCTTTGTCCCTCTTGTTCCCCTTTCCTTCCTTTTCTCTCTTTTTTCTTTCTTCTTTTACACAGAAGGAGTAAGATGCTGTGATTTGTATTTTATTTTCGAGAAGTCCTCCTGGAGATAACTTGTTTTTGTTTTCTACGCTGCTCTAATTTGGTAACTAAAACATTCATTTATCATCTTACTGTTCTGTAAATCGGAATGTCATTATAAGTCTCTGTGAGTTGAAACCAACGTGTCAGCAAGCTGGACTCCTTTCAGACTCTAGAAGAGCATATGTTTCTTTTGGTCTTTTCAGCTTCTAGAGGTTGTCTGAATACCTGGGCTGATGACCCCTTGCTCTATTTTCAAAGCCAGTAAAATCCCAACCCTCCAACCCTCTTCCATCATTACATCTTTACACCAGTACAAGAGCTCCATCATTACACCAGTACAAGAGCTCACTGCTTTTAAGGACTCTTGTGATTACATGTGGCCTGCCAGAATATCCTGGAGAAGCACTCCTACTGAAAATTCATACTTTTAAGCTCATCTGTAAAGTCTTTTTTCCTCATGGAAAACAACATATTTACAAGTTCCGGAGATTAGAGTGCAGATATCTTTGGGAGTTGAAAAACACTGTTCTGCTTGCCCTGCTGATTAATCTTGAGAGTGGTGCCTAGAAGAGATAATTCATTAAGTTTAGCTCTCAATGCCAGAATCTATTTGGTTACTGTCTATTCAAAAGCAATTGTTCAGTCTTTTCTTCAGTTTAGTGAGTGACTGTCCACTGTCCAATGGAATTGAACAATAAATTTATCAGACTTACATTTCCTTGTTTACCTGAGAAAATTGTTATGACTTGGGAAGGGATCTTGAGCTAGGAGGAAAAAAATGAAATACAATTCTCCATTCAGACCATTGGCAAAGGTTATAAAGAAGGTCAGAGAAGATGAAGAGTCACAATTAGCTATGTTCTGCAGTTGTAACAAGCAGAGGGAGAATAAAATAAATGCCAGTGGGATTAAAGGCTATTTGACTTTAGAGGAGGGGCACTAACCAGAGACTGATCAAAACAGGGGTCTAACTCATTGCTTTGGGTGCACACAAAGGGCCAAGAATCAAGGAATCTCTTAGAATCACGTGTTCCATGGCAACTTGTATGAAGCAAAAATAGGGATTATAGATTTTTCTGATATTAAAAAAGGTTGTTAGAGAAAGTCCTGTGAAAGCCAATGGATTAAAAAAGACCTTTAACTAAATAAGAGGCAGGGTATACGGCACCCAAGACTGTCTTGACTTTGAGTGCAGAGGGAGGGAATTGCCCTTCTGGGCATCAGGATGGTAAGGAGGCTGTCTTCTTATTCTATGCCTATGTCCCTAAGGGTAAATACTGTCCCTAAAATACAAAGCTTCAACTTTATGATGAAAATTTAGATTTCATTTCAAAATAGTATTTTGACACCTGGGATATACTTGTGGGAAGATATAGATACATACCCAATTTGAGATTATGTGTGACCAAGCAGTGTAGAAGAACAATGAGAGATTAAAGGTATGTTTTGCCTAATTAAGAATTTCATGTTTCATTTCACTTCTTCTTGCTATGGGTAAGAAGTAATCTAAATAAGGATTTAAAAATCAATTTTCAGTAAGAAATTACAGTGCTGTGAGCTTAATTTGTACTCTTAGGTAGCCACATGAATGGTGGAGCCCTTCCAGAATTCTGAATATACCATGGCTTTCTCACAGTGTTAGAACAAAAGGCAAGAGATGTAAATAAGAAGGTAAAAATTTATAACATCACCCAGGTGATGTTATAAAATACATATTTAGAAAGAAAGGAGAGAATGTCTACACATATTGTCTTAGAGAAAATTTAAAGGAAAAGTGCAAAAAAAAAATCATTGAGCCCAGAAAAGGTTTAAGGGAATTCAGATGTTGATGAACATGGTAATAGGAAATCAGAAATCTGGTGAGCCAGTTGAAAGATGTTTGACATTAATAGTACAACAGGATCTGTGAAGCAAATTTGATTAAAATATTTTGAAAGCCATTTTTATTGTTTTGTCCAATTTTTTCTACTAGAGTCAGTGGACAAAAATGTCACATACCTTGTTTTGTATGCAACTGGAATTATAGAGCCATGGGGTGAGAAAATTCATTCCTTTACCTTCTCATTTATTTGGCAGTACACAAACTTTATGTTGGCAATAAGGACAGAAGATCTTCTTGTTATTATAGATACAATATTAGCTAGAAAGAACTCGAATATAATCTAGTAGATAGGTTACTAACTTGGAATTCGTAAATGGCTGATCTTGGAAACATTATGAAAAACATCGTGAATATGCAAAAATGTGTTAATGCTTTCTATTACTTTTTAAAAGGATCACTGATTCCAGCATGTCTGTGATGACTAGGATGTCATCTGCCCCTTTTCCTGGGACTGAGGGGATTTCTCGAGATTCAGGACTTTTAGTTATCAAATTGAAATCTTCCCTGGGCAAACTAAGATAAGTTAGTCACTCTACTGACTATTGCAGTCTTTTTCCGCATTTGAAAACTTAAATCCAGAAGAGTGATTCAAATTTTCAATGCCTTCAAAATTGCTGGAAAAGCTGAGGCCTTTAGATTATCTGCCTTTCCATTTGAAGAGGCAATTTGCATGTTGCAGTAGTTTTCTGTCTTTGGTTATGCCATTTCTTCCTGTAAACCGTCAGATGTGAAACAGTTACTATAGACAAAAATATATGTTCCATATTTCTTTATGTAATTTATTTCTAAAAGAACATGTGTGTTCCATATATTATTATATAAATATAGAACCATAGATATTCAGGAGGAAATGTGATAAAAACAAATTGCTGAAGAAATATAGTATGGAAAGAAAGATTTAGCAAGGTTTTGATGCTATTTTGTTTTACTTTTATTTTTAATTTTTACAGATATTTTTATTTTTAAAATTTCTTATTAGTATGTGCTTAAGACACATAGCAATTGTATTACCTTTGGTGAATTTGGTACATATACACACAAAATCTTAATTACTTTCACTTCTTCTTCCCCTCTCCACCCTCTCATTTCTGCCACCCATAAACCCCTTCCCATTTCCACAAAGTCTCCCTCCTTGTTTCCTATTAACTATCTTTTATTTTTTTCTTTAAGTTATTTATATTTAGAGTTTTTCATTTAGGAGAAACCATGCGATATTTAATGAGACAGTGTCTCACTATGTTGCTGAACTCGAACTTCTGGGGTAATGGGATCCCCCATTTTAGCCTCCTGAGTGCTGGGAGAACAGGCATATGTACTATACCTGGCTTAATACTGTTTACTATTTCAAGCTCAGCCAATTAAATGCTGGCTTATTGCAAGTTTAATTTAAAATGAACCAGAAAAGACAGCCTCTATTTTGCTTTAAAAAGAGAGTGAAATGTTTACTTTCACTGCATTTCTTTGCAGAAACTAATTTTGAAGTAAAGTGTGAATTTTAGAACAAATTTGAGCACTGTGTAATTTGTTACTGTTGATGGACTCATCCACAATGGAATCCTCTAAATCATATTTAATGGGATATAGTCTAGATTTTGAGCATGTGGGTTTTTTTATTCATAGAGCGACTGTATCATGATAAATATTATCTTAGAGTAGTAGTTAGGTTGTTAGGCTGACATGCATGTGACACTACTGAGGTTTCAATTATCCACTTGCATCAATCAATCTTTTAGTTTTCAACACTGTTGCCTGCAGTAATGTCACAGCTTTTCTGTCAGACAGAAGAACTTTGCGGGAAGTGTTATTCATTACAG
The DNA here is from genome assembly GCA_004365215.1 of Cuniculus paca. NCBI lineage: Eukaryota > Metazoa > Chordata > Mammalia > Rodentia > Cuniculidae > Cuniculus > Cuniculus paca. The sequence continues at coordinate 44,871 of RJWT010000507.1, forward strand.
CTGCAAATCTGTCACTGAGCCTGGCATGGCTTGTTAATGACAACATTTATTTCAAAGAGCCATGTTTCGCTTTGTTGCAGGAGAGTTGACTTTGTGATCGTAAAGTATAATGAAATGCCAAGAAGATAAAGTGAACAAAGTTTTCCAAAAATATACTAAAGTGATCCAAATCTGTTTAGGAAAAAGAGCAATGTATTTGCATTCCTATTTATATGCCTTACTTGCATTCAGAAATGAATACCTGTGGGAACCAGAAAACTGTGTTTGAGTGGTTGTGAAGAGATCCAAAAATTTCCCCCTTCCCCTGTGAAGATTGGATTTCAGTGTGCCCAAGTTATTTGGTCAGGCTTGGAGAAAACATTTAGTAATGTGTTTCCTTCAGAAAACCTTTTTTGAAAACTGAGTTATGTCTAATAGCTGTACAGAATGAATCAAGGAAATCATTCTTACTAATTTAGGTGCAGTACATTTTAAAACTGTGTGAGAAAATAGATATGGGTTACCAACATGAATGGTAGAAAAGACACTAGAGAGATATAACTCAATTTAAACTTAGAAAGTTAATTTCTGGTTTTCTCAATCCATAGAAGTCTAGTTACTTTCTTGTTGCTGGAACAAAAATACCAACCACCCGTAAATTAAAGGAGGAAAAGTTTATTTTAGATCAATGTTGTAGAGGTTTCAGTCCATAGTCAGCTGGCTCCAAGGCAGGGCAGAGTGGCAGAGAAGAAATAGTTCATGATGTGGCAGCAGGAGGCAGCAAGCCTTCCTTCTTTCCCTTTTTATTTCTTCCAAGCCTATTGGCTGGTGCCTCCCACACCCAGGGTTGCCTTCCCTCTTCAGCAAATCCATCATCCACACACAGAACTTTGCTAAACCAATAAGTGGATTAATCCAGTGTCAAAATCCCATGACCCAGTGACTTTTCAAAGCCCCACCTATGAGTGCATGAGGTTTTGGGAGGACATCCAAATGTAAACCATAACAATAGATGACACACAATTTACTTAGAAATAAAAATAGCAACGCTTGTCATAAAGCCTCTATTAGGCAGGTGGATTTTCTTTAAAAAGCCATACTTCTTTATATCCTTTCCTACCCAAGGAGACAAATACAAACTATTTCTCCTCCCTTTAAATCTGAGCTGGATTTACCATTTGTTTTGACCAAAAGAATAGGAGATGCAAAGTGGATTAAGTTTAAGTCTGGGTCCCAGCTGACTTTACACACTTCTCTCTTGTGGTCTTTGATCTCGGCCACAAACCTGGGTGCTCACCTGTTGGAAAGACAAGACAGATTCTAAATGAACTACAGTGTTAGACGAGTTATCTTAGACTAGTCATCTCAGTCCATCTAGATTGTTGATAGTGGAGGCACAAATGAACTCAGCCTGTATTAATATTTATGGTAGAATTACCAACCCAGGGACTCATGAGTTTAATAAATTAAGGAGTTTTTGAGTTTCTTTATTTGGAAAATAAAGATGCTGAACCAAATGATTTTTCAGTTTGTGTCTATCTCTATTGTCTGTGAATCATGTGTGAAATGAGACAATAAAAGGAAATCAATATTATAATCATGACAAAATTTTCATAATATCATGGTAAAATTAAAAAATCTGTGTTCATATAAATTCTATTGTCTATTTCATCCACCTCTCACCTAATTTCTTTTTTGTGGAAGCATTTTCATGTTACAGAGTTTCTAAAAAACTTTATTGACTTTCTTATATTTATAGCATAAATCTAAGCTCCTTCACTGGATGGATAAAGAGTATTTCCTTTGGGAATAGGACACAGTTTGTCATCTCTTCTTTACTTTGTATCCTTTGGCTTTTTTTCCTCTTCTACCTGGATAATAACTACTCATGCCTCTAAGTTCATCTCCTCTGTGATGGCTCTTCTAGGTAACCCTTTCAGGAATAGTTGGTGCACTCACATTTTATTATGGCTTCTGCTGCACTGAATTGTGAAGTTTTTATTGATGTGGTTGTTTCTTCTCTTAGATCATGTGATCTCAGAGAACTTTCAAGCATTAGTGAAACTGATATAAACACCTACACTATTCTAGCATAAAGATATGCATCTTAATTGCACAGAAGAAAAAAGAAAGAACAACTGATTTATTTTTTACGTACTAGCCAAGGAAATTCTAAGCTTACTATAGATAAAATTCATTTGCCACGTTTCTCTTTCACTGGTTTGTCTTAAAATAAACACACTACTGAAGCTAAGTGCTAGGAAGAAAGTAACAGTTTTTTTAAAGAAGCAGTTCATAGCATGTAAATAAGTTCTTTCCGAGGTCCTTAAACACAAAGTGATTTTCTTATGAGACAGAAAATATAAAATACTAAAACAACAGCCTCACTTGTAGTAGAAACTGTGTACATGTGTATAATGGGACACCTTATCAATCAATTTGTCATCTCCAATAAGCTTGAGCAACTAAGGGTCTTGAAGCTTCCCTTGCACAAATAAGTGGACAAGCTGCATAATTGTTGCTTGATAATTTTCCTGGGAGAAAACATGAACTCACTTTGTCTAGACATGCTGATTGTGATCTGTCAAGCAGTGATTAAAGAGTAATAGTCTCCTTCATTATACAGAATATTAAGGAGACTCTTGAATAACAATGAGAATTCTTGAAACAGAATATAAAGGGTCTCTTCCTACGATATATTTTTTGAGAAAAAAAGGCTTTGTAAGAACCAATAAACAAAAATGATGAATTCTTCATTCCTTAAAAAAGATAATGAAGTAACAATCATGTAATAATGTAGTTCAAAGAAATTATAAATCATATAATTCAATCTTGAGATTAATTTAAAAGTATTTCAAATAAAACAACAATGTAAAATTATCTACCTATCTATATATCTGTCTGAACCATGAGGTAAGATGCCATTAATTCTAATACTGATAATACAGGTTTTGTACTAATGCACAGATTTTTTACTTAATTTTTACCCTTGATTCTATTTGTATGTCTTTTCATATATATTTTCTTACTCATTACTCCTTGGATTTAGTTTCATTAGAGAATATAGTATTTCTTCTTAGTTTTTCATTGTTATCAGAGCTCACTGAATGCCTCTTCAATTCTAATCAATAATTTATTGATTGGTGAAGAAACATTAGAGAATATAAATGCTCAGTTTCTATTTTCCTTAGTTATATAATTTATTCCTTTATGAAATTAAACTATCTCCACTGAACCTTGCTTGAATACTTGCTGCCCAATGGAAATCTTATGTCCTATCAATGTTAATTGATATTAGTTTCTTCAACTCAACATTAACTTTCTGTGAATTTTCTCTGCCTTTTAATTTTATGCCAAAGATCATGCACTGACCAAAAATATGCACTGTATTTTTCTTTATCTGTTATTACCTAGATGGATGTTCATTTCTTTATTTAATAGTTTTGAGATTCTGTGTGTAGGAAATGTCTTATTTATTCATGTGCTTTTCATTGTGACTTTCTCAATTATTTTCATATTCCTCAATTTGAGCTCAAAATCTGTTGATTTTAAAAACAAGTAGTAATAGTTGATATATTGATTTTCCACTAACATTTTTATAACTTCAACCATGTGTACTGCTGCCAATCCCTTTTTATCCTCTGCTTCTACACTGTAGTAGGAATAGGTCTCCATCTTTGTAGTAATATAGGATGGGAAGTGCTTTTTGCCTTAAATATGAACAGATGCCTCTTTAGAAGATTTTTAAAAATCCAAGGTAATGAATGTAAGGATTATAACATTAAAAGAAAGCTGAATTTCAATTCATCTAACATAGTTTGGTGAATGATGCATCAGATTGATGGTTTCAATGATGTCAGGAGTAATATCCAGTATAAATGATTTGTTAGAGTGTCTTGTGCATGCTTCAAAAGTTTTTTGGCTGATCCCACTGCCTCACTTTAAGACAGGGTATGTACTCAGGATCCCACCGAATGACCGTTATCAACTGTCACCAGACCATTTGAAAGTGAAGTATATTTGCTGCCAACTGTCAGTGCCAGATGCAATGGCAAATCACTTCACACATTGTTGACAAATTGCACTGACATGTCTACTACTGAAGAGCCTCAGCAATCTCCGCTGATTGGGCCAGTGTGAAAAGTGAGACATTAGTTACTTTAGGGGTCTTTACCAGAAATGAAATTTCTTAACTTTTAGCTTTTTAAAGTCACACAGACTTGGTTTATGAAAGATTTCAGGGGACATCTGTATTGATGACTAATTTATTAGCATATTCTTAATAAGATTTTATATAAATAGAGAAATGAAGCAGGAGAAATAAGCTGTATGACAGAAATTTTAGTGAACTTTAATGGGCTGAGATACCGGGTAAATATAATAAAGTTCATTAGAGATAAGTATGTATGTGTCACAAAGCTCCTTTTAAAAGAGTTCCTAAATCATTACTTGAGGGCTATTGGGTAAATTGTAGATAAACAATAGCAACAATACAAAGAGACAGCAAAAGAAATAGACCTCTTTCTATTTAGGAGGAGGGTACAACTTTCAATTTTCTGATGTTCTCTTCAGTCTCTATTTTTTAGAGGACTGTAGTTCCCTTCATATAGGTCCTTTACTTCCTTGGTTAGGTTAATTCCAAGACATTCTATTTTTCTTGATGCTGCTGTGAATGGTATTGTTTCCATAATTTCCTCCTCATTGACTTCATTAATAGTGTACACAAATTCTGTTGATATTTGTATGTTGATTTTGTGTTCTGCTATATTGCTGAAGTTGGTTATTAATTCTAAGAGTTTTTTGTGGAATTCTTTGAGTCTTCTGTGTGAAATATCATGTCATCTGCAGATAATGATAATTTATAAGTTCTTATTTTTCTACAGGTATGTCTCTTAGTTTTTTCTCTTGCCTTATTGCTCTGGCTAATATTTTGAGTACTATGTTGAATAGAAATGGTGATAGTGGGCATCCTTGTTTTATGCTTGACTTTAGAAGGAATGTTTTTAGTTTTTCCCCAGTTAAAATGATGTTGGCTGCCTCAGAGTCAGATTTGTCTATATTTTGGAGCCAGTTTTACTGCTAGAATCTATATTTGTTAAAGGTTAAATCTTAGAAAGTAGTATAAATCCTATTTCAAGTTCCAGTACTGAGATGATTTTTAGTGTAGCTTTACTTATAATGTACTTATCATGTTTTATTAAGTTACTAATTAGTGGGAAAAGATGTCATTAAATGTGGATGGTGAAGCTAGATAGAATGACTGGGTTTAAACTTTTGTAACCTTTGGAAACTTACCTAATGTTTATATTCTTTTGTTATTCTTTTTTCTTTTTGCCACTAAACAGGGCAGTAGAAATATTTATCTCACAAGTTTCTGTAATTAAACAAGCTGTATAAATTATTGAATCAACCTATTGTCTGCTGAGGGTTAGCTGTAACTGATATTATTTTGAATTAAAAATGTTTGTTCTGAGTAAAAGGAGCAGTTATAGGTAGAAATAAAATAGTTGTACCTCTGCTTTTGGTGGTGTATAGAAAGCCAGGGTTAGCATACAGAGATGTGATACAGAACTTAGCTTGTGAGTAGGAGTTTTAGGAAGACAAACTCAGGTTGAGGAATTTTCATTTGATCAGGATAGGGTGGAAGATATGGGCAAAGCTGTGAAATGTAAAAGGTAAAGTAAATAATTCTAGGTGAGCCCACAGCATGGAAGTTTAACAGGAGCAGAAATGATGCTGCAGGTGCAGCAGTGCCAGTCACTTCTGAGCTTCCTATACTTGTCTTGAGAAATCCGTTCCTGTATCATAGGAAGATCCAGTGTAGACCAAACTCTGGTAAATATATTCTTGTAGACTTTACAGGTCACTTAAGTCTCTGTTGTCTGTACATATTTTATTCATTAAAGATGTAAAAACCATCCTTAGTTTGAAAGTGACACATCAGTAGGCCAAGGCCCAGGTTTTCCAAACCTTTTTCTAGACGGAAAATTGAACACAATGCTTCTGCCTTGTAAATTGTTGGGTAGAACATAATGTTCATTCCAGGATATGCTTTGAATTAGACCCTTGGACAAGCAGTACTGATACTGAAAATCAAAAGCCAAAGGAGGATTTTATACCAGGGAATTAGTGCTATAACTCTGTTTGAAAAAAACCATATTGCAGCATCAAGGATGGACTAGATGATTAAGGACTAAACTGGAGAATTGTGGAGATTATATGATGGCACAAACCCCACTCAGGAGAATAAGTATCCCATGGAACTTTTGCTGATGATAACTGGGAGGAACAAGGACTCAAGCAGATAAATCATTTTCCTTTGGTACTCCACTCTAAGGACATTTTTTTTCTCAGCTTCAACAAGAGTCCTGATTGTCAAGTTAATGTAGTTGTTAAGCAAAATGTTCATTATCTTCCCTGTTCTCCTTTGTAAAACCACCCTCTTTAACTAGATTTTTAAAGGCATCAGTTAAAAAATAAAATAGATCTCATAGAAACAAAAACTGAAGAAGACACAAATAAAGACCTCCTGTATTTATGAACTACAAGAGTTAATATTGTTAAGCAATGTATGTAGTCAGTCAAATATTTATCAAGGTTACAATGTTATTTTTCACAAAAATAGAAAAAATAATAAATTTCTTTGGAATGAAAAATTACCAAATAACAAAAGTAATGTTGAATAAATAAAAACTCTAGAAGCATCACAGTACCTATTTTACACAAAGTACAGAGTTATAATAATCAAAATGACATGGTGTCATCATAAAAAGTTACATAGTACATGGAAACAGAATAGAGGGCCTGTAAATAAGTAAATCCACGCATTTACAGTCAAATGATTGTCAATAAAGGTGCAAAGAGGATACAATAAGGAAAGGAGTCTTAATAAATGTAATCAGGAAAATTGAATACCCTCATGCAGCAGTATGAAATTAGACCCTCATCCCACAGAAATCAAATTAAAATGGGTTGATACTGGAGTGGTTGATTGCGTTAATTTGAGAAGTTCAGAAGCTTAACTAAATCAGCTCAGCAATTCCATACCCTAGGGTATAGAGAACCTGCCTTAGGGCCACCATATGTACCCTAAGGTATAGAGGACCCTTACTAGGGCAGCTCGCCAACTGGTCAGTATAAAAGGAAAATGAAGAAGAACAGCCTAGCTTCTGTTCTTTAGAGGAGCCCCAGTCTGACTTCAGTTTGGATGTCAGTTTAGCGCAAACTCTTCAGCTTCTGCCTTGAATCCTTCAGCCTTCTGGCATAGACATTTTAACCTTAGTGGCAGATTCATTGGCCTCCTTCTACAGACTTGCATGGAATATTGTAGTGTGCTCCAGACCTTGGACTGAACCCTTCAGTCTTCTGCATGCAGGAGCTCTCTGCATGCTTCCCCATCCAACTCTGTGGCTCACCATCATAAGCCAATCTTGTAATTTCTTATACATTTATATAACTTGTGTTATACCTCTTTTTCTAGTAAAATCATCACTGATAGAGATATATAAATCTGCAATTTAATATACAAGAAATCATGGGGTGGGGGTGTTCCTGACATTGGTCTGAACAATAATGTTTCAGAAATGGTCTCAAAAGCACAGGTGACAAAAGCAAATATATTAAAACTTTGGTTTGCAAGCAAAATTGGTTTCAAAAGTATGTTTTTAATACAAAGAATTTGTGTATCAAAGCAAATTTCCCCATGAGAAATAATGGACAGTCAGGCGATTCATTCTACAACACAAAAATATTCAACAAAAATGACTTCTGGGAAGTTGGTGGATAAATAAGCAGCAATAAATCAGCATCTCAAAGATTTGCCATATGGATATTGGAAAATTATAACTTGGGGAAGAAAAGAAGGAAGGAGGTCGATCTCTGGGTTCCAGGAAGGATCCAAAGGAACAATTGACATCTACAGAGAAAGTGAAGAGACAGACCACAATGCAGAAAAAGGAAGGTTCAATCAACACTTTCCCTCCCACTGCTGGTTTGTGCTGAGAAAAGGGAAGATTCAGTCTCCAGAAAGAGAGAGAGTGAGTGATTTGAGAGGCCTTCAGGGAACAGAGTAGTGGATGCTGTGCACTATGATAGCTGGTGAGGGCCTGTAGACCGTATCCTTTGGAGAAAGTGCCTGGTCAGATGCTGCTTTACTGAGGTGTTGACTAAACCTGGGACTCAGAGAGGTGGAAGGCTGACTTCGTCTCAGGGACCTAGTGTTAAACTCCCACAGTGACTGGGTAAGGGACAATCAAGGGATACATTCATGGTCAGGAAACTGTGGTCAGGCCAGCAAGCATTATAAACTAAATGACTCAGGTACCACCGCCATGAGTGGAGCCAAGGATCAACCTGAATTTCTGTGGATTTGAAAGTCCCAAATTGGAAACCTGCCTCAATCCTACTGCCAGCTTGCTGGAAGTGCCCTTCAGAAATCTGGGCTCTGACTACCTCCCTTGTCTATCAGAATGAGCAGAGTCATGCTTTGAATTGGACACTGCCACAATACTAAAGACCCCAGAAAACAACCACAGGCATGAAATCACAAAAGATATTACTTTTCTTTGCTTTTGATCTTTTTTGTTAGTTTTTTTTTTGACTGCTTGTTTTTATGTTGTTTTCTTTTGTAAGAGCAACCATTGTTTTTAGTTTTTTTTGCCCTTGTTTTTTTTCCTCCTTTTTTCCAATATCAGTCAATGAAATTGAAGAAGTAATAATTAAAGCAAAACAACAATAACAACAAAAACACAGCAAAAAGAACATGTCCTGATGAATTCCCTGTGAATTCTAAAAAGACTTTAGAGAATATCTAATGCCATTATTCCTCCAATTCTTTAATAAAATCAAAAGGCAAGAGATACTCCCAAAGTTGTTCTTGAAAGCAAACATTGCCCTGACACCAAAACCAGAGAAGGATCCAAGCAAAAAGGAGAACTACAGGTCAATCTCTTTAGTGAACACAGATGCTGAGATCCTCAAGAAGATACTGACAAACAGAAAGCAGCAAATCTTCAAAGAGTATACACAATGACCAAGTAGGATGCATAGCTCCAGGGATGCAACCATAGTTCAACATATGAAAATCCATAAATGTAATGCACATGTTAGCAGAACCAAGGAAAAATCTACATGGTCATCTCCATTGGTACAGAAAAAGTATTTGATAAAGTTGAACACCCATTCATGGTTAAAAAAAAGTTAAAAAAAGTTGGAGTAGGTCTACCTCAATTTAATAAAATCCATTTATGACAAACCAACAGCCAACTTCATACTAAACAGTAAAAATCTGGAAGCTTGGAGGAGTTCTGGGAAGATGGCAGAACAGTAAGCAGCAAAGTAAACAGACTCTCTGAGAGAAACAGTCCAGATGCTGGAATATCAGATCATGGGGAGGACAAGAAGGAAGGAAGTGGGTCCCCTGGACTTAGGAAGAATCTAAAATGTGAATTGAAGTCCACAGAGAGAGTAAAAAGAAAAAACTTAGAGAAGAAGGTGGTAGCTGGCGGTGCCTCAGCCTGGAGCCAGACTCACCCTACAAGAGGAGCAGTTAGAACCTGGGGACACATGGTCACAGTAATGGTGGCTGCTGGCAACCCCAGAGGTCCCTGCAGAGAGGCGCAGCAGTGAAAGAGAGTAGTGGACACAGAAGCCTGCACTGGCTAGCAGTGAGTGCAGAGGACTCAGTCCTTCCATGGGAGACAGCAATTGGCCAGGAGCCATTTTGGAGTTGGGCAGGATAAGCCCAGAACTAAAACTGCTGCCAGCTTTTTCCAGAAGCTTCAGGTTGGGTGCAGAACTGCGGACATTGCTTGGACTGAGGCCACCCCCGTGCACATTCCAGAGGCCATCGCGTAGGTTCCCAGCCAGCTTAGGTCTGCAGGCCCTGGCCAGCTCCATCCCCACGCACACTCCAAGGGTCCTTGTGGTCTGATACCCAGCTCAGTCCAGAAGCACGGGCACCTACCATCAGATACCCGTAGCCAGCACTGGCTAGAAAAACCAGTCTCACTTCAGAGAAATTGTAGCCAATGCTAGAAGTGCCTGGGACCCCACTACCTGAGTGTCTGGAAGAACCCAGGAATATGTCAAGACAAAGAAGGAAAAGGCAGTCTCTGGCATCCAACCCAAGCAGGACAAGTCCAGGAGAGGTAAACATGGAAGAGATCAGGAGTCACACACCTGAAATGTCTGAAGTGATGACAACTGAAGTAAAGAAACAACTTCATGAGGGTATAAAAGAAATTAGAACAAAAATACTATCCCAGGTAGAAGAAGAAATGAAAAACATAATAAAAGAATTGCTAAAAACCTCTAAAGAAGACATAGATTAAAAAAATACAGGAGCATAGGAAAATGAGGGAAACCATTAATGAACAATATAAGAGAGATTTAGAATGCATGAAGCAGATTCAAAGAGATATCCAGGAAACTAAAAACTCCATTGAAAGCTGACAAAACCATGTGAAAGAAACTGAAGATAGACTTTCAAACCTTGAAGACAGCTTTGCACCTTGTGATGGTGAAAGGAAAGATCTCTTAAAAATAAGAAGGAATCAGAAAGTAACAATTCAATGGCTGCAAGACAACTCAAAGACACATAACTTAAGAATTAAAGATGTGAGTGAAAAGGCAGGGGTCAAGACAAATAACATCAGGTGTCTATTTACAGAAATTTTTTTGGAGAACTTCCCAAGCATGGGCAAAGGATGTAACATTCAAATAAGTGAGGCATATAGAACTCCAGCTAGCCATAACCAAAACAAATTTACACCCAGGCATATAATAATCAAGATGCCAGAAACAACACAAGCACAGAATATTAAAAGCTGTTAGAGAAAAGAAACAGATCGCCTATAAAGGAAAACCCATCAGAGTCATGGCAGACTTCTCAATACAAACCATCAAGTCAAGAAGAGGCTGGAGTGAAATACTGTAAGTCCTGAAAGAAAACAACTTCCAACCCAGATTGATGTACCCTGCAAAACTTTTGGTCAAAATTAATGGTGAAACAAGATACTTCCATGACAAAGAAGAAATGAAGGAATTCATGACCACCAAACCAACCCTACAAAGAATACTAAAGGACACTCTAGAGACAGATAAAAAAGACCATGGTCTCAGGAACAACAGCAGAAGGGGACCATCAAGCAGGGGCACTCGATTGAATGGAAGGGAAAAATATGAGCCAATGGCAGGAAAATGGCATGGCAGAGACAACACAGTGAAAGAGGGCCATACCTATTAGAGTAGATGACCTCAATGCACCAATAGAAAGAAAAACAGGCACAGTGGATCAGGAGACAGGATCCATCAATATGCTCTATACAAGAAACACATTTAACTAGAAAGAAAATTCATAGACTGAAAGTCAAAGGAGAGAGAACAATGTCCTATGTGACAGGGAGCCAGAAAAAAGGTAGGGGTAGCTTTCCCATCAACTGCAGAATGGATAAGAAAGACATGGCATTTTACACAATGGAGAGCTACTCAGCTATAAAGGAAGATAAGCTCAAGGCTCTTGTAGGTGGATGGGGGCAACCTGAGATCATGCTCATGGATGAAATGGTTCAGAGTCACATGGGTGAATTTCATGTTGTCTCCCTAGTATAGTAAAGTAAAGGAGTTAGTGGGATCTAAAATGCACAATACATATTGGGAAAGTCAAAGGGGAGGAATTATCTAAAAAGGGAAGGTGGTGGCCACTGTTAATCTATTATCATGGTTTGAAACTCATATTTTCTTCATTGTTCTGATTAGTTTTGTTTTATTTTGCTTTGTCTGATTTTATTATACTTGATGGCATGGACAACTATTTCAAAGATAACCAAATATATAATTGCAGCCATCAAGGATTTCTAATTACCTTGTTTTGAAACCCTGTATTGCTTTCATTGTTTTGTTTTGATTGATTTTACTCTATTCTGTGTTGCTTGACTGTACTATGCCTGAAGGTATAGACAGCTATTCTAAAGATAACAAAGCATTATGGTAGTCACCACTGCTGTTTTATTATTATCTTGAATTTCTATATTGCTTTCATTGTGTTGTTTTGTTTGTTTTGGTTTGTATTTTTATTCTGTTCTCTTTTGTTTGATTTTATTTATCCCTGATGGTGTGGGCAGGTATACTGCAGATAACAAGAGGCATTATGGTAGCCATTATTGATTCCCTTTTACCCTGTTTATAAGTCATGTATCATGTTCATTGTTTTGTTATGATTGACTCTATTCTGTTTTATTTTGTTTGGCTATATTCTCTTCAAATTAAAGTAAAAATCTGGAAGCTTTCACTCTAAAATTAAGAACAAGACAAAGATAGCTACTCCCATTCAATATACTTCTGGAAACATTAGCCAGAGCAATTCAATGAGAAAAAGAAATAAAAGAAATATGGTTAGGAAAGGAAGAAGTTAAATTAAGATTATTTGCTGATAACCTGATATTCTTCCTAGAAGATCTCAACACCTCCAACAACAAAAAAATTTCTAAATTTAATGACAAGATTTGGTGGCGTGGAAGGATACAAAGCAAAGACTCAAAAGTCAGTAGTATTCCTGTACACAAACAACAAACTCACTGAGAGAGCACTTAGGGAAACAACACCTTTCATAAAAGTATCAAGAAAAATGAAATAGAAATCAGTCTAATGAAGGATGTGAGAGACTTTTACATTGATAATCGCAGTGCTCTAATAAAGGAGATTGAAGAAGATAGCAAAACATTGGAAGATTTTCCTGTTTTTGGTACACAGACCCAATATAATGAAAACAGTCATCTTTCCAAAATGATTATGCAGATTTAATCAAAATACCACAGCATACCTCATATAAGTAAGAAAACAATCCTGAAATTCATAAGGAATCAGAAGAGACCTAGAATAGCAAAAACAATTCAGAGCAACAAGGACAAGGCAACAGGTGTCACAATCCTTGTTTTGAAGTTAGACTACAAAGCTACAGTGATTAAAACAACATGATTCTGGCAAAAAACCAGATTCAAGGACCAGTGGAACACAATGTAAGATGCAAAAATAATTACAAGCATACTCAGCAACCTTATCTGACAAAGGGGCCAAACACCTTCACTGGAAGAAGGATAGCCTTTGTAATAAATGGTGCTTGGGGACTGGGGTTATAGCTCAGTGGCATAAGTGTTCGTCTGATAAGCACAAGGTCTGACAAGCACAAGGTCCTGAGTTCAATCCCAGTATAAAAAAAATGGTGCTTGGACAGTTGGATTTGCACATTACAAAGATTAAAACTAGAGCATACCTCTTAGTATGCACTAAATTAAAATAGAAATGAATCAAACTTATAAATATTAAAACAGGAGCACTTAATCTGCTGGAAGATTGAATAGGTGAAACTCTTTAAGCTATGGATGCAGGCAAAGACTTTATGGACAAAAGCCAAGCTACCCAGGATTGCAAAAAATCAACAACTTGGGTCACATCAAATTAAGAAGCTTTTGCACAGGGAAAAAACCACAAACAGATAAGAGACAAGCCACAGAAGGGAGATGAATTATACCAGATAGCTCTTCAAAGACTAATATCTAGAATATATAAGGAATTTAAAAAGTTAAATCACCTAAATAGAAAGATTCAATCCAAAAAATGGGCACTTCTCAGATGAAGAAGGACAAACACAAAATAAATTGATGAAAAAAACGCTCCACATATCCCATCTTTCATGAAATGAACTCCCTCTTCTGGACATATATCCAAGAGTAAAGAAGTTAGTTTGTTCAAGAGATACCTGTACTCCTACGCTTACTGCAGCATTATTTATAATAGAAAAGACATGGAAAAAACTGTGGTGCACATCAACGGATATGTGTGTGAGGAAAATGTGGTGCATGTTAAAAATACTTTTCAACTTTAAAAGATAAAGGAATCCTATTGTTTTCTAAATGTAAATGAACTTGGAGAACATTATGTTACGTGAAATAAGCCTGGCAAGCAAAGGCACATACTGCATGATCTCACTCATATATAGAGTGCTGAAACTTTCTAGACATATAAAATACCATAGTGGGTTCCAGGAACTGGAGAAGGGAGACGGTGGCGGAATGAAGAAATTTTGGCCAAAAGATGCAAAGTTTCGATTACACAGGATGAGTAAGATTTGGAGATCTATGCTACAAGATGGTAACTGGAGATAATAGTAATAGCAATAATAATATATTGCATATTTAAATATTGCTAAGAAATAAGATCTTATACTTCCACATAACAGAATAAATATTTGAACTGATGCTAGCAAGATATAATCATTTCACAGTGTACACATACATTGAACCATCACCTTATTTCATATATATATAATATATATTATATTATATAATACACATATATGATGTATTGCATATATACTGTATTAGATGTTGATTATATATATTATATTATATATAATATATTTCATATATATAACACATATGTATTATATATAATATATTTATAATGTTTTTTGTCCATTTGGATTAACATGTCTGTGAAAAGAATAAAAGGTAACTTTATTAAAATATTCTTATAACCTGATAATAAGATTTGTATACTGGTAATAAGTGTTGCCTTTTTCATAGTCTTGTCCAAATGGTCTTATTTTGTTTCCTAATGTGCTTATTTCTCTAATGTCTTTTCTTGAAATCTTTAAAATGCAAATACTTGCTTGCTTAATTTTAAGCTAAGATTTTGAAGACATTAAAGAATTTCTGAGAATGTTGCTCTAGTGGTAGTCAGTCAAGAAGCATTTATGCTTGTGTATTCTGTTTTCAAAGTGATTTTGCAAGCTCTTTTATTCATTGTAGCAGTGCACACCTGCAATCCCAGCATTCTGGAAGGTGAAGCAGGAGGATTTCAAGTTCAAGGGTATACTAGGCAACTTGGCAATTTAATGAGACTATGTAAAAAATCACTTAAAAACTATAATGAAGAATTAGTGAACTCCATCTCAACTTTTGGCTTTGGGTTTTAAGTGGCAGTTATATTTAATATACAACAGAGAGTTAATATAAAGAAAGTACAGGGAGGAAAATGGGTACAGAAAATTAAAAAAAAATAACCTGATAAACAATCCCTAGCACCAGAATTTCAAATTAAGTGAGCAGACAAGCATTAGTTAATGAGGAGAGAAAAATCAATGAAGTATTAACAGCCTTCCTACAAAAGCAAATGAGGCAAAAATGCACTCCTTTTCTTTTGCTGGGTTTGTTGCAGCTGGAATCCTGTTGATCTGGCAAAGGCAATTTATTAACTTTTAACACGGAATTATTTGTTTATTTAATCAGGGCTTGTGTTTCTCACATCCATGAGGCTGTGGTCTGGAGTGATATGTGAGCCAGCAGTAGCACAGTGTGTGTTTGTTAGTGCCACAACCTGTGATGCATGGAGGATAAGTGGAGCCACAATGACCTACAGTCCTCTTAAGACACAAATTCCTTTTAACATGGCAATGGCTTTTCTCCTTTTTCATGCATGTATTTATTTATTTTGAAAAAGGAAAATTGTCAAAATGTTATTATCGATATTCTTACCTAGAGGTGACTCTTGATCTTGGCTTGGTTTGCATATTTATGGACTTGGCTTGTATATTCACATTTCTTTTGAACACATTCACACTTGTATGGTCATGTGTACATGCCACACACACGTACACACACACTTTAAAAATGCAGTCATGGTAAAATGCTGTGATATGTCTTCCTTTTTTCTTGAATGTCAGGAATAAGGAATGTAGAGAAATACAGGTTTTTATTGGAAAGTAAATTTAGATAGACATGGAAGAGGTAAGGAGACTTGCTGGCCTGATCGTAGGGAATGGTTGTGTGATAATAGAGAATTATTCTTAGATAGGTTAATATTTTGGCAAATGTACTTTCTAGGTGGTTCTGTAGATGGTCAGACTTACTAGGTAATAGTATATTTTAAATTTTATATTTTTATTGTGAGATACAGAAGGAGCTGAATTATAGAAAAAAAGAAAATATGACTGTCAGAAAAGCATATTTTGTCATCAGCATAAGCAGAGATATGACAAAAGAGGAGTGGACAGACTTGAAACTCTTGAGTTCATTAGAAGAAGGCAAATTAGAATGGTGTCTGAATAAAGAAAAACGACCAAGGTCCTCCTAGGGGAAGGATTTAGGCCAGAAACATAACATTGGTGACATTCTGAGCATTGACAATTGCTGTTCTTATCTGGCATTTTTTCTTCAATTAGCATAAATGAAGTACACATTTCTTTTTTATTTCTCCTATAATGCTACCTAATCTGGAGGAATTCAGGAATGGAAGACAGTGGAGTTTGCATTACAAACAGAATAGAAGATGCTTAGTCTTTTTATGTTGTATTTCTATGTCCATAAATGTTTAATGGTTGTCAAGATATTCATTATAATGAATATTATACTTATTAAGGAAACCATTCTCAGTGGTCTCTAAGACATGTGGCAGGCAGAATAATGATGTTCCAAGGAAGAATGCATTTTATTCCCAGAAACATGTTAGCAGGTTAGATTACGTGGCAGATGAGCATTAAGGTTGCCAAATGAATTGAGGTTTTTAACCATCTGACTTTAAAATAGGGAAATTACATTATTTTGCTGAGTGAAGCAATTTGACCTCAATAATTATTAAAAGGAGGAGAGGGAAGTTAAGAGAATGTCAGAAAGGGGCAATGTGAAAAGTACCTGCTATTTTGATGGCTTTGGAGATGGAAGAAGAAGGAAAGCAGGGAGCCTCTGAGATAGGAAATGCAAAGAAGCTGATTCTTCCCCAGTGCTTCCAGAAAAGAGCATACAACTCACCTGTAGTCTGTCGAACTCCATATTGGAGGCTAACCTGTAAAACCATAACATTGTAAATCTGCATAACTTAAGCATTAAGTGGTCATTAATTTTTGACTTCACCAATAGAAAACTAATACAAGTCTCCTCTTATCTAACCTAGAGGGTTTCTAGATTTCAAAATAGACTCACTGTAGATCTCAGAGTAATCTTTTCAAAGGAAAGGTATTTCACTTTACATCTTAGAAAAAAGTAAACAAACAGAATGATCTTAAATGGCTTCAATTTGCATTTATGGATAAAATCATAGGATTAAAAACTTTGAAAGGACATTTAAGGCACTACATAGTCTCTGCTTATTTACTCTGTCAGGTCGTTAGTAATTCTAGAAAACCATTAATCTCTGAGTTATCAGAATCCAGTCTATTCTTCCTTAAATTCCTCAAAAAGTCAGGTTCTTCACATCTGGCACTTGGAAACAGAATGCAGCAAATCATTAAAAAGATTGCATGTCATGACCTAGTCGGCTTTGTCCCAGGGATGTGAATATAGTTCTATATCAATAAATGTAATACATCACATAAACAAATGCCAGAACAAAAATCATATTATTCTGCAAGAGATGCAGAAAAATCCACTGACAGAATTCACCATCCATTTGTAATAAAAATGCTCATGAAGTAGGTGTAGAAGGCCCTTACCTGAAACTGATAGAAACCCACTGGTACCATCATATTAAATTGGAAAAAAACTGAAACTTTCCCTTTAAAATCAGGAGCAATACAAAGATGTCCATCTTTACCACTCTAACTAAATACAATACTCAAGTGTTTAGTTAAAGCAATGAGGCAAGGGAAAGAAGTAAAAGGGATATGAAGAGAAAAGAAAGAAGGAAAACTATCCATTTTTGTAGATGACCTGATCCTTTACTTAGAAGACCAAAAAACTCCACTGGATGACACTTGGAACTAATAAACAAAGTCAGCAAAGTAGTGGGCTACAAAAATCAATACACAAAACTTATCAGTGTTCCTGTGTACCAATAATGAACCCACTGAGAAATAAATCAGGAAAGTAATCCCACTAATGTTAGCTTCAAAACTACATTTAAATATTTAGGAATTAACCTAAGCAAGGAAGTGAAAGATGTCCAAAATGAAAACTATACTACTCTGGAAAAAAAGATTGAAGAAAACATTAGAACATAAAAGATAACAAAAATGGATATATTACTAAAACTTATACATGGATTTCATCCAATTCCAACTAAAAACCTGCATTACAGAATCAGTAATAGCAATCCTAAAATTCATATGGACCCAGAAGTGATCTAGAATAGCCAAAATAATCTTGAGCAATAAGAGTAACTGAAAGTATCACAATGCTAAATTTCAACTCATATTACAAAGTCACAGTGATCAAATCAGCATGCACAAAAAAGACATATGGATGAACACAAAAGATAGAGGACAGAGAAACAAGACCACAACTTCAGCCACCTAATCTTTGACAAAGAGGGCAAAACAAACATGGACAAAGAGACAACTTCTTAAAAAATGGTGCTTGCAGCTGAGAATTTAGCTCAGTGGTGCAAGCACTTGCTGGGCAAGTGCCAGGTTGTGAGTTCAATCCCCAGTACAAAAAAAAAAAAAGACAAAGAAAAAGAAAAACCATAAAAAATGGTGCTTGGAAAACCAGTTATCCACTACAAAACAATGAATCTATCATATCTCTCCACCTGCACTAAAATGGAGCAAAAATGAATGAAAGACCTAGTTATTAAGACAAAAACAAAAACTGCTGGAAGATAAAACAGGTAGAACTTTTGAAGACACAAAGACAGGCAAGGACTTTCTTTAAACAGAACATCAATTGTATTAGAAATACCAACAATCAACAATGGATTATATAAAATTTAAGAGTTTCTGCAGAGCAAAGGAAACAAAGGAGTTAAGAGACAATCTATAGATGGGGATCTAGCTCAGCGGTCTAAGCGCCTGTCCATCAAATGCAAGACTGTGAGTTCAATTCCCAGTGCCGCAAAAAAAAAAAAAAAAAAAAAAAAAAGAGACAATCTATAGAATGGGAAAAAATTAGCTACTCCTTGGACAGAAGACAAATATGTAGAATACTTAAAAAAGATAGACTCGGTGGAGGACCTAAAGATGGTGGAACAGTAAGCAGCAGAGTAAACAGTCTCTCTGAAAGAAACAATTCAGATGCTGGAATATAACATCATGGAGAGGACAAGAAGGAAGGAACTGGGTCCCCTGAACCAAGGAAGAATCTAAAATATGAATTGAAGCCCACAAAGAGAATAAAAAGAATTTAAACAAAGAGGAAGGTGGTGGCTGGCGGTGCCTCAGCCTGGAGTCAGATTCACCCTGCCAGAAGACCTGCTGCGCCTGGAGACGTGCGGTCGCAGTTGGAGTCATGGTCACAGCTGTGGTCGACCCCAGAGGTCTCTGCGGAGAGGTGCAAGGGTGAAGAAGATCTGCACTGGCCAATAGTGAGTGCTTGGAATTCCACCCTACCCCCACCCCACAGGAGAGAGTGATCGGCCGGGCTCCATCTTGGAGTCGGGCAGGTTATGCCTGCCTGGGGCCAAGACTGCTAACCACTTCTGGCGTCAGCGCCAGGTTGTGGGTGGACCCGCGGAAGTTGCTTGAACCAAAGCCAGAAAAAGCAGTCATGTCGGAGCTCCAGGTTGTGTGTGGACCTGCGGAAGCTGATTGGTTGGAGATCCGCTCCAGTGAGCGTTTCAGACAATGTCACTAAACAGCTTAGATTTGCAGGGCCTGACCAGGTCTGCTCCTGTGCAAACTCTGGGTGGCTCAGTGCCCAGCTCAGTGCAGAGACACAGGCGCCCAACATCAGATATACATAGCCAGCACTGGCTAGAAAAGACAAACAGCCTAGCTTCGGAGAAGTTGTGGCCAGTGTTGGGGTGCCTGGGGCCACACTACTCAGGGGTGGAAGGAATCAAGAATATGCCAAGACAAAGAGAGAGAGGGCAATCTCTGGCATCCAACCCAAGTGGCGCAATTCAACAAGAGGAAAACATGGAGATCGAGAATTGCACACCTGAAATGTCTGAAGTGCTGTCAACTGAAGTGAAGAAACAACTTCAGGAAGCTATAAGAGAAATTAGAACAGAAATTCTATCCCAGATAAAACAAGAAATGAAAACCATAATAAAAGAAATACTAAACATCTCTAAAGAAGACACAGATAAAAAATAGAGGAGCATAGGAAAATGAGGGAAACCATGAATGAACAGCATAAGAGAGATTTAGAATGTATGAAACAGATTCAAAGAGATATCAAGAAAATTAAAAATTCATTCGATAGCTGGCATGTTGACATGAAGGAAACTAAAGAAAGACTTTCAAAGCTTGAAGACAGGGTTGCAGCCTATACCGTGAAAGGAAAGATCTCTTAAAAATAACAAGGTCCCAGGAAGTAACAATTCAACAGCTGGTGGACAACTCAAAGATGCATAATTTAAGAATTAAAAATGTGAGTGAAGAAGCAGGTGTCAAGACAAATGAAATCAGGACCCTATTTACAGAAATAATTTCAGAGAACTTCTCATGCATGGTCAAAGGAAGTGACATTCAAATAAGTGAGGCATATAAAACTCCAGCTAGCCATAATCAAAACAAATCTACACCCAGACATATAATAATCAAGATCCCAGAAATTCAACTCAAGAACAGAATATTAAAAGCTGTTAGAGAAAAGAAACAGATCACCTATAAAGGAAAACCCATCAGAATCACAGCAGACTTCTCAACACAAACCATCAAGTCAAGAAGAGGCTGGAGTAAAATAATACAAGTCTTGAAAGAAAACAAATTCTAACCCAGACAGATGTGCCCTGCAAAACTTTCCTTCAAAATTAATGGAGAAACAAGATACTTCCATGACAAAGAACAACTCAAGGAATTCATGACCACCAATCCAACCCTACAAAGATTACTAAAGGACATTTTAGAGAGAGAGAAAAAGGACCACAGTCTCAGGAACAATGTCAGAGGGGGACCATCAAGTGGGGCCAGTCGATTGAATG